>WYDF02261342.1:0-19210 GCA_009867245.2 Adranes taylori
GAATAATGCATACATTATACCTACGTAATGATATTGACATTTGACATTCATCACATATTTAATAATTTTACTTTTCCCTTTATAAAGTTTCTATTCAGATGTATTTAAATTGCTTCGGGCATAAAATTTTGGCATTTCGATAATTTTTCGCGTGGAATTAGTTTGTTGACTGTTTCGGCGTCAATAGGCGAAGCTTTTATATATATGGCCCTTTTGTTATAATGCCGAAATCAAGAAATGCTGAAATTCCTCGACGCACTTAATGCTGAACATCCAGACATGTAATTCACCACTGAAGTAGAAAACGACCATTAACTACGAAAAAAAAATGTATAATAAAAAGTTTAATTCATCGTTCGAGACTACTTACCGACAATGAAGGAATAGAGTCTGAAGTCGCAATATTACAGGGCACACTTCTCCCGGACGGCTTTACTATTATCCAAATAAACAAGAATCTACACCTGAAACAAAAAAATACAATGTCCGGAACCAGCATCATCTGAACCAATTGCCATTGCAACCCTTCCGTATATAAAAGGAGCTACCGACAAAATATCGATCCTAAAGAACAACGGCGTCAGAACAGTATTCAATGCATACACAAAATCGGCAGCCTATTATCCAAACCAAAAGACAAAATTCCACTAGAAGACAAGGGAGTTACGAAGTATCCTGCAATGAATGCGTTTTATTCTATATCAGTCACACAAACAGAAAAATATCAGTCAGAATAGCTAAACACACAAGCAACGTTAATAAGAACCTCCCAACGTCCGCCCGTGCTCAACATAACTGCACAACCGGGCAATTATACCAACAACAAACCAGACAAAAATGCATCTAAAGTACGACCACCATCAGCATCCACTCAATCGTCCAGTGTACGAACACCTTCAATAAACAATACCGTACTATGCACGACAAGCACCTACATTGAAAGGAGAGTTACAAGGTCACGCATCACACAATAAGTTTTCGAGTTTTTCTAAGCCTCGACATGACAGATACGACTTTGGCGAAACGTTGGCTGAAATGCTTACCATGCGAGATACCAACTGACATTACCTATTATACTTTTTTCTAATAAAATGTCAGATACCATTTTGAAACAAAAAATATTTTTTAATCTAAATACATTTTACAAAGACAGTGCATATGTATGTAAAAATATTAATACCATTTATTTTTAATTTCAGTTAACTCTAGACGACGGTTTAATGAATATGAATTTTGATGATTTGAATCAACTGTCGGCAACATCAAATTCTGAAGAAGTGTCACAAGCGATCAAAAAATACACTAACTATTTAGAAACATTCATTAACATTTTGAGACTCACGAATGGCAGCAAATCATCCGATATACTTAACAAAATCAACGAAATTATGCAGAGAGCATGGGAAGTACCCACGCACGGCCATGAATTAGGATATACGTTATGTAATGTATTAAGGGTTTGTGGAGGTCTTGATTTATTGATGGAAAATTTTAGCAAAGGTGATAAAGAATTAGAGTTTTCCAGTGCTAAGGTATTGGAACAATGTTTAACAACGGAAAATAGAGCACATGTCGTGACGCATGGATTGGATAAAGTTGTTAAAGTTGCATGCGTTTGTACAAATGTAGCAAATAGTGTGGAGCATTCTCGAGTTGGGACTGGTATCTTGGAGCATCTCTTCAAGCATAGCGAAGAAACATGCAGTGATGTTGTAAGGTTGGGAGGTTTGGACGCTTTGCTCTTTGAATGCAGAAAAAGTGATGTAGACACGTTAAGGCATTGTGCTGGAGCTTTAGCGAATTTGAGTCTATACGGCGGTGCTGAAAACCAAGAAGCGATGATCAAGCGGAAAGTGCCAATGTGGTTATTTCCTTTAGCCTTTCACAATGATGATAATATTAAATATTATGCTTGCCTTGCCATAACCGTTCTTGTAGCTAATGTCGAGATTGAAGCAGAAGTCCTTCAATCAGGCACTTTAGGCCTTGTAGAACCGTTCGTTACCTCACATAATCCGTCCGATTTTGCTAAAAGTAATTCAGCTCACGCTCACGGTCAAAGTAAAACTTGGCTGCAACATTTAGTACCAGTATTGAGCTCAAAACGTGAAGAAGCTCGCAACTTAGCTGCCTTCCATTTCTGTATGGAAGCCGGCATCAAGAAACAGCAGGGCAATACGAATATATTTGGCGAAATCGGTGCGATAGAACCTTTAAAAATGGTAGCTAGTTGCCCCAATGCGGTTGCTTCTAAATATGCGGCAAGAGCGCTACGACTGATTGGTGAAGAAATACCGCATAAATTAAGTCAACAGGTACCTTTATGGTCAATTGAAGATGTAGATGAATGGGTAAAACAAATCGGGTTCCTGGAGTATGCGCCTAGTTTTATTGAAAGTCGTGTTGATGGAGATCTCCTGCTGCAATTGACAGAAGAAAATTTGAGAGATGATATTGGTTTCGAAAATGGCATTAAAAGGCGAAGGTGAGTGTTTACCAGTCATTAGTATTATTATTGTAGAATAGGCAATTAAGTAATGAGTTACAGTGTAAGGTATATTTATTAATTTTGTACTTTGATTTTGGTCAGGCGATTTGATTCAATCAAACACATTTTAGAATATAGTATTTAAAATATATTCGGTATTAATAAGGCCCCATATCTGATGAAACACTGATTTTAAATCGAGTTATTAAGTGGGAGTTGGGTACGTTTGGTTTATAATTAACATTGCCTTGCATGTCAAATAAGGAATTGTTGACGACTGTGGGAATACGCCTTAAAATATAAACGTTCTGCAGGATAACTGTCTTCAATTTGAAACTCGGTATGTACGTTCTGGAAACTCGAATTTATCGAAGTAGATTACATCTTACCATCGCATCTAATTTACACAGTAATCGTTCTGTTGGTACTTTATTGATTTCCAAGTATTTTTACCTTTTTCAAAGGTGTTTGTGAATTTTTTAAGTGTTATCAGTAGGTTACTTGTATAAATTTTCTTGTGACAGATCTATTCCAATAAGTAACTATTTGAAAATAAATATTGTTTTTTAGATTTTTCCGTGAATTGCAAAAATTGAAACGTATGGCCGACTACAGTTCACGCGATGTAGCCAATATCAATAATTTTCTTCAGAATCTGGGCCCCGAATACAGTATCTACACTTATTCGATGCTAAATGCGGGTGTTGAGACGCGCGAATGTTTACGCAGGTTAAGCGAAGATCAGTTGTTGCGCGAATGTGGAATCATCAATTCGATCCATCGATTAAACATACTTGAAGGCATTCGCGTACTTGGCAGTGGTTCATGTAGTACAAACGATGATAGTTTGGATAAGTCGCTGGATGTTTTTGTCAGTTACAGAAGATCAAATGGATCACAATTAGCTAGTTTGCTAAAGGTTAGTATAATAAACGAAAATATAGATTTTCTTAGGTATTTAAGAAGTATAACCTGAAATCAAATTTAAAGTAAATTGAAAGTTTCATTTGATTTTACTTACCGATTTTGTTGTACCTACCACAACAAACTTATTTTAGAAGTGCACAGTTACCTTATTAATCCATTTCAATTTATTTTACTAAATAGACATGTATAATTTTATTTCATTTATTTTATGTGAACAATTAAACACTACTATTCACAATTATTTGTTAACAAATACTTGGCACTACTATTTTCCATACCGAAGATTCTTTTACCAGTCCTTAATCAAGGTCTATTTGGAATTAATTATTATTTAATTTAATTCATGATTTTATTTTCTGAACGGTTATTGACAGGGATTTACCCTAAATTTCTTATTACCGACTATTTTTCCAGCTTTCCAGCTTTTTCCAGTTTTTCAAGCTTTCCAGTTTTTTCAGCTTTCATTTAAATGACTTACATGTATCAAGCGTACAAAACTAATTACCATAGAACTAAATATAAACGCGGACAACGTTCCTCCTTATAATACTGATGTAAATATGTATATGTATGACATTATTTTTTAAACATAAATACTTAAGCTGTATGTTTAAAGGCATTGAAATGCTTATAACCATAACATCAAATATTTCATGCAAGATTACAATCGGCATTTTGCCGCATTTTAATACGAATCGTGTTTCATTCATTAACGAACTAGATCACAATTTATAAACTTTTAAAGTTTGGCATTGCACTACTAATACACTCAGTGTACATTATTTTTCTTGAATGGAAAACGCTATTAGAAAAGAACTTATCAGTTGTTAGAATCTAATAAGACATGATTTATAAAGATAAATAATTTTACTATAATCTTTTAAACGAACAATTAAAGAGAACAAACATGAACTAGATATTTTACTATTTTTTTTCACGCCACTACTCACCGACTGCGTAAAAACTATTGTTCTTTGTGAAAAGTAATAATATTTCTGTAAAAAACTAGGTTCATCTTCAACTTCGAGGTTTCAGCGTGTTTATCGATGTGGAACGTTTAGAGGCTGGGAAGTTTGATAACAACTTGTTGCAGAGCATTCAAAAAGCTAAACACTTTCTATTGGTACTAACGAAAGATTCACTCGACCGTTGTATAGATGATTACGAACGTAAAGATTGGGTACATCGAGAAATAGTCGCTGCTTTGAACGCTGATTGCAATATCATTCCGATTATTGATAATTTCACTTGGCCCGAAACTGAGAAATTGCCTGAAGATATGCGACAGGTGTGTCATTTTAATGGAGTGAGATGGATACATGATTATCAAGATGCATGCGTGGATAAATTAGAAAGGTAGCTTCATAATACTCTTACTTCGTATTCTTACTATGTTATTATTCACATTATTATTAAGACATGTACGTCTTATTTATTTACATTTTCCCGGTTCTCAACACAGGTGAAATCATGTACCAATCTATCTCTATATCTATTTCAGATAATCCTAGTAAGTGATAATTGGATCGTTTATTACCGGTATTAAAATTTGTCCACTGCCCTGGAAACTGTTTCTGAAAAACAAATTTTATAAATTGTGTTTTGATTTGTGGCTTTTTTTTGTGATATTTTTCACTCCCACTTGAATAGGCTTGGGACACATAACACATCCCTAACATTTTCAAAAAAGTAATTTATTCTGTAAAAAACAATAAAATAGCTCATTATGAGTAAAATAATAATTATTACTATGTACTTCTAAAGATCGTCCGAAAAGCACAGAAATTAAAGGTACTGCCTGAAAAATAAATCTTTGAAACAGAAAAGTAAAAAAATATTAGAAAAAATTGTTCTACATTTTTAGAGAAGGGAGCGAAACCAATTTTCACCAATGACATGAAACCAATTTTCTTTTTCTCAGTGATGCTCATCTTCTTCTCGCATGCTGGCTTAATTGAGACGCCTTTTCTCCTACAGCCATTAATTATTACTTCATCGTTATTATGCTGTCCAAATGAACTTTTATAATACATGAGTATAAAATTAAAAATATGTGCCTAAAATGAGTGAGTGTGATACTTGGGTGTTTTACTTGACAGTAAATTTTCTTTTCGCGATCACATTATGAGTTTATGAGTATTGTGTCAAAAGATAACAAATTAGAAGGATTTATCTGGAGAAATTGTTCTGAATTAAGCATTCACTCCGTAATAAACGTGTATCAAGCGTATCCTATAAGCTCAGTTCAGGCTCCTATAAGCCTATCTGTTCGCTCAAAGTTAGAATATGCCTCTGTCATTTGGTCTCCTAATTATAATCATTATATTAATGTAATTGAAAAAAGTCAAAATATTTTTTTTCGAGATTGTGCAACCAGATTAAATATTTATATCAATAATCACGATTATACATTTATTAAGGATTATTTAGATTTATTTACTCTCGAGAAAAGGCGTAGAATTGCTAACGCTTGCTTAATACATTAAGTAATAAATAAGGTTGTTCCTTATGAAATAGCAAACCCAGATTGATGTGGGTACATCCATTAAAAATGTGTAGAGGCGAAAAAAGAGAAGATGAACGGATTTTTTAAAATGATTTCCGAAGGTTTTCTCCTTTCTAGAAGCGATTAACGATCGTTGTGGCTATTAAATGGTAACAATGATTTTTAAAATAACGCGGACGATCAGTCCTATGTGAAAACCTTTATTCAAGTGTTGGCCCGAATCAGAGCTTATGCTACACGCCATCAGTTCGAACTCGACCGATGCTCGAATTGATTTCATCAGTTGACCGTACGCTTGCATATACAATGATCCATTACATTCAATACAAAATGTCATCAGGACTGTCACTCAGTCTGGTTAAAAAACCTAAGATTGGAATATTTTGACTTTGACGTTTTCCAAAACAGCGACATGTGTCAATTTGTAAAACCTGAACACCAAATGCAAATCAGGTTCTCGACATTTGCTTTGTATTTTCTATAAAATATTTAGACTACTAAAACATTTATACGTACGTAATGTAAAACACTATAATTAATTACCTAAAACATTAAATTTGTCTTAGTTTTTGTGCAATTTATTTTTTATAAATTTAAAGTAAAAAAATCATGAATAGGTCTTGTGATAAACCAATATTCATATTTGTCTATTAAAAAATTTATGAAATAAACTAATTTTAGGTTCATGCGTGGAGAAATGGGCGCACGTGCTGGTGATGGTCTTCTTACACGCGTTGGTGCTCTGAAAGGTGACATGACACCCTCCACTCCTTCAACAGCGGGACTTTGTCCCGGTGGAGGATCATCTGGTCCTACTCTTAATCCAAGACAACCACCTACCTACCAGCGAATGCATAGTAATGATTCGGTTAGCGGTAAGGGAGGTGATTCGGGCGGCGGATCAAGAGACATCTGACTAGAGGAACAAGCTACACCTGCGGGCGCTAATACTAGTAGCACCGCGCCGCCTCTTCCTAGGTAGGGGAAGATCGAACAAGGGGGCGAGAGAGGTCGAATTAAAAAACATGCATGTCTGTAATTGACAAGTTTATTGCCGTTGGCCATAACGCTATTTTATGCATACCAATAAGGTATATAAATATTAACGTTTTATTAACAATTTGATTTAAGTATTTTCTATCAACAAACAATACAGTAATTATAAATCGATACCAACTTACTGGCTGGTATACTGTCTCTTCACAGTAATAAAATAGTGCATCCACAAATAAAGAATTTGAAATTAACAGCCTTCAGTGGTTGCTAATTCAGCGTAGTTTAATTTCGTCTTAATATTAAACGAGTTAATATTGACTAAATAATGATTAATTCTGTATTAAAAATTGTGGTTTGTACCGTTTACACCGTTACATATGCTGATGCCATATATATGCTCGATTTACAGGTCCATCTTTAAGAAACGATCTAAGGTCAATTATAGTTTCATATTATTATAATTACCAAGTCGTAATTAGTAATTACAAAATATTGGTACATAGAGTTTAACTAGTGAATTTATTTCAAATTGTTTTGGCCAATGCTTTTGTATGTTGATAGTATGTTTCATTGAAATCATATTAACATATTAATTTTGATTGATATAGTGTTATCTCGTTAATTTGAGCATCATTATTTAATTAATAATTAAGTATTCAAATGATACATGTAAAACAACGTATAGTTAGACTATAAAAAAATATATTTTCGAACTTTAAAAAAAATTAATATTTTGATGTCTCATTTTAGCGAGGTTCATTGTAATCTTTTATCATATTTTACATAACATTTGCATTTCAAACGTAGCAAAATATAAAAGATTTACGGTTTGACGATTAAATTTTGAAAAGAAATATTTATTAAATTGCACCGCGATTTATTTTATACTGAAACATTAGGAAGAGTTACTGTCTCGAATATTTACAGCTGTTTTTAATTTGTAATCACAAATTTTTAATTAAACAGCCGATCATGGAAAAGCTGTTATATAAATCAGTTGTGTATAATTTTTTATTTTTTTACTTATTAAATATCAACATTTCTATTATTGTTTATTCTGAATTTTGATAGTTAATCGTTGAACCAATTGATCATCAGTAATTGCTCGTAATTTTCGAATAATACTGTAACACGTATGAAATGACTGGTGGAATTTTTTACTTCAAAAATTACAATTTTTGCATGTGCAACATTTAATGCATGGCCTTTTATTTAAAAATACTTTCATAGTTTTAATAAATAAATATCATAAACTTGATAAACACAATGAATACATAACTCTTTAACGTTATATATACTTATTTTACATTGTTTTGTGTTTTATGGCTTCATTAAAATTATCTATTTTTTGTTATTTTGAGTGAATATTGGTTATTTAAATATGCTTGTCTATCTTCTTGTTTAAGTAAGAAATAATTGTCTTCTTGTTGAAATTAATAAATAACTTTTGTTTCACATGCATTGAATAAGAAATTTATATTACAGATTCTATAAATCATCTAGTCCAGCGCGTAATTGGCTTATAATGCCCGGCCGTCATACGCGCAACGGCCTTCCACCGCATTATCCTGCTCCATTGATCGGAACGGGCGCTAGGCGTGGCTCAAATTCACCTCTTTCATCCCCTCCACTAGTACATCGTGTGACCGCTGGTGGTTATCGACGTGCTGTCTCACCGCCAACACAAATCGTAACTAATAATCAACGGTCGCGTAGTCTCGACGGTTTACTCACGAACTCTACCGAAAAAGTAAGAACCAGTACAAAACCTGTCGAAAACAAAACTAAGAGCTATGATGAACTTGACGATATTGATGATCAAGTTGATAGTGATACGCATTTGATCGAAAAGGATGAAATTAATTTAGATTCCATGTGTAATAATAACAACGAACATAATTTAGATACAGTTGATATTGATAACTCATCAACCCTTAGTTTGCATAGTGGAGCATCTAATGATTCTCATAAACGTAAAAAGAACTTTATGGACCGTTGTGTTAACAAAGTGAGATCTCTGATTATCAAAAAGTAAATTTTATAATGAAACTAAATATATTTTAAGTCAGTATTCTGTAAGACTAGAGTATCTTCAATTATTTATTTGTAATTGTTGATTTATGTCCAGTATATTTTATGTCAAACATAAAATGTTTTATTGTAAATAATATTTGTATAATTAATTGTAATGTTTAAGTGCAGTTTAGAAAGTTGCTCCCAAGTTTTATTTCGGACAATTGCTGACCTTATCCATTCGTTTCTTTTCTATGTTCAAAAGCTGTGTTAATATTTCCTACTTTAGTTTTTTTTTTATTATATAGTTTTAAATGAATTATAGTAATTTTATATTAATCTTTTAACAATATAAATTATATCATTAGAAATTTAATATTATATTAGAATGTACATCTAGTTTTAATGGTTTTAAACATTGTACATAATTTTTAGTTTTAAATTATATGTAATTAATTAGTTTTAAGTGTTTTATATATTATAAACATATATTTTATTACAAATATACATTAAGAACATTTTTGCCAATTAATGCAGCCTTTTATCTAATGTATGATTTAAATGCATGGACTATTTCCATATCAAAATAACCAATGATTCAACACCCATATTCTCGACCCTTCGCGATGAGTAAAACTATTCGCTATGAAATATAATAACGAGTGGTACCAAAAACTTAAATTTTAATTTTGTATTAAACGAACTATTTAATTGGCGTCATATTCCTAATTTTTAATGGACTTTCATTTGATATGCAGTTATGATACTTCCTCCATTTTTTTTTAACTTAAAACATCTTTTCTGGAAAATCCAAAATACTTCACCTTTGATTTCTTTTTGCGAAAAATATGATAAAAGCTTTTAGAATAGGACTTTTAGAAACCTTGTAGAAAAAAATGAAAGGAAATATTCTAAAAGATTTTGATTCAACTGAGTGCAAGTAGAGACTACTAGAATGTCTAAAAATAGCTCTAGTAAAGGCCTCTTAAAGTGTCTATGCCACCATACATGCATGTCTATTACGCTTACACACAAACTGTAGATAAATCAACTTACTGTTGTATCATTAAATATTAGAACTAGAGGTGCAATGGCGTAGACAGAAAAATATTGTCCGAAATATTCAATTTGCAAAAATAAAACTGACTAATTTCCATCAGGATATATGGTAATGATAATGCAATAATTTTTATTCTTTTTAATATTTGGAGCTATGTGCCTGACAGGGGTGTAGTAAGGCTATATTTGTAAGAGACCGGACAAAAAGAATCCACATCGGAAAGTAAACAATGATAATGAATAGAATCTAAACGAAAGCAATGCTAAATCGCAAATAAAAATGTTGGGAGTCATGCGATAAAGTTAATTTAGATTTTTGGAGCAATCAATACCAAATTGTCACACGAAACTCTGCGACGAAGGGAGATCCGTTTTCATTAATTTTATTATACCTCTACCCGGAAGAAACGAAAACCTAGATGAGCGAAGAGTGAATGAAAGATTTGAGATTTTTTTAGATATACAGTAATATTATTTTATAGGTTTGTTCCTCGTCGGTAACAAGTTGTTTACTCATTGAACCTGTTATGCTGTTATTCGCGTAGGTCTGTACCCTTGAACTATATACTACGTGACGAGATTGGATGCCTAGTAAGATAGTTATGAGACCAGTAATTTTATGCAATCCGTAATACTTGTGGTATGCTTATCTCTGTTTAACTCATTAAATATAAGAAAAATTAGCATACCAACTTGTCGTACATCAGTCCAAGTAAAAATGATAATTATTGCTTGATATTAAATTTATTTATCAGAGGATTTACTTAGTATATATTTATTGATAAGTAACATAATTTTTTTTATTAGTTCTGTGTGTAATTTGTCTTTCGTTTGTTCTATGACTAGTTATTGTCTTCAGTTTTGTGCATTGCTTTTGTAAATGCACGGGTAAAGTAAAGACATTGGGAACAGCTGATGGCTTCAACCGTACAATTGTACCTTCCATATAATCTACCAATAAAAATGATTCCTGCAAATTCTGATACTTTTAGAAGGATATGTTTTCTCTTCTAAGGGCTGTGATCCAATGTTTTATCTAATAGCTATGGGCGATTAAAAGGAAACTTATGATTAAAGAAAAGGAAACTTTAAGAAATAAACACATCTAAAATTATAGTTAAACATGTATCTTAACTTTAACGCCTACAATGTAATCTACCAATGAAAATGTTTGTATTTCTGCTTACTGTGTAAATTTTTGCAACCAATGGCATAGCAATATACTACTATGGCTAGAACTATAAATATATGAGATGAACTAATCAACATGTGAGGTAAAATATTCAAATAATATAAATATGCAAAGCTGAATATCGTTAATAGTCTTACATAAATGAGTACAAGACAGAGAGAAAGAGATATACCACAATATATTCCTCTCGCTCTGCCTCACTAAGGAGCAAACTACACAGCCGCCACTTTCATTTTATTTTACATACTTATTTATAATCGGCCTATTTCTGCCGTGTAAGCTTATCTCCGACTATTTGTTTTAACGTGGAGCCTCTGCCATCGACGCTGATAGGTAGGGTATCACATAATTTCGTCTTTACCAACCTTTATTGATTAACTCGTAAAGAGATCTTTATAGTGCGTGCCAACCCGCACATTTTGGACCGAAGTTTTACATCTACCCCTATAGATGTGCATGATAAATGATAGTTACCTTCCTCCTATAATTGACAAAAGGACTAATATTCAGTTTCATAGGTTAAGTATTATATGTTTGCATTTAGTTTGTTGTGATATTATATTTTAATGTAATTTACAACTAACTTAGCTCTAAGGTCATCATGAATAAAAATATAATTTATTAAATGACAAACAACATATCATATAGGTGAGAGTGAGATGCATATACCATCAACTATTAGAGGTGCATACAGAGCAGTCGGCTCCACTTTAGATTCATTGCTTTCCCTTTCACTTACGTATAGAATTGAGTTCAATAGTTCTTAACTTCATTTACTTCAGGGGGCTGATTCTATAAATAACCTCGATATCCCTTTTCTCGGATAATAATGTAATATTAATAACTCATGTGTCGTTAGTTTAAATAATCTTTCAACTTTTTAGAATTTCCAGATTTTTATATAATTTATTTTAATAATATTAAGTCTATAACAGTTTTATTGTATTGAATTTTATTAACTTCGACATGTATGTACACTATGAGTTGTACTCTATGAGTTGTACTAAATGGCTCCGAAGTTTAAATAATACTAACTAATATTAAAAACTAACTAGTAGTATTGATACGTAACTATAACTATTTTCGAACTAAACATAACACTATGTCTGTAAGATAAATTTCTTTTAGATTTAAGTAAAAATTCAAAATTTAATTTCATATCATAATTGCACATTGCACTTCCATACCAGATTAGCACTCCGCACTCTGTTTGTGTATATAGTACTCCCTGACTCTTCTCTTCAGCGTGTTAAGATTTTTATTTTGTCGTATGTCTTTTGGCATATTCTAGTGCTCCTGCATATTTGAGTCTTTTTTTACCTATGTTAGTTCGCGGTGTGTCTAATTTTATATTGTCTACTCCCTTAGTGTTATGCTTATGTATGTTGTCATTTGTAGCTTAATCTTGCTCTTTGTAATCCCCCTTTTTATTGGTAATATATCCATAATTTGGGTATATTTTATTTTTGAGTTTACTGTAAGCCTGTTGGTGTGTTTGTCCTTTGTTCTTGGTAGTCATATTGTGACCTTTTATGTTCTTTGATTGCAAGCTCTAGGAGTTCCTGATTTAGTGCATACCTTGCAATATTCCTACCATGCGAGCAATTTTATTTCCTATTTCCTTCACGTGATTGTTCCAACTTTATTTGTTGTCAATATTCAGCCTAAAATATTTTATGCTTTCATTAAAACATTTTAACATTTAACATTAAAACATCAAGATATTTTATTAAAACAATAACCTGTTAAATGAAAGATCTCCTTTTATTTTAAATGTTTTATTAATTAACTAACTAACTAACTAGCTGTCTTTTTTGATGACAATTTGGCACAGTAGAGTTACAAAATTTACGTATATATTTATATAATTGTTAATAAAGGATATTTCATATTATTTTAACATATCAGCATGTACAATTATTCGATACAACAATCAAATAATAACTCCGAATTATTTCATATAATTAATTCATCTTTCTTAATAACATAATCTTTTATTTGTTCTAATTTATTATTAGGTATTGAACTATATGCTATGTAACTCGCATGGTGGTTATGTGTATTTGTCCTTACAAGTGAGCCAGATCTAGAGGGATATATTGTGGTATTTCTCTCTCTTTTATACTCATTTATATAAGACTGTTGACACTATTCAACTTTGCGTATTTATATAATTTAAATATTTTAGCTTACATGTTGATTAGTTCATCTCATATATTTATAGCTCTAACCATACTGCTATGCCTTTGGTTGCAAAAATTTGCACAGTGAGCAGAAAAATATACATTTTCATAGGTAGATTACATTTTCATAGGTAGGTAGGAGACATTAAACTAAGGCTAATGTACATGTTTATCCATATTTTTACATGTGTATATTTCTTAAAGTTTCCTTTTCTTTAATTTGAAGTTTCTTTTTAATCGTCCAGAGCTATTAAAACACTGGATCACAGCCATTATAAGAGAAAACCGGTATCCTTCTAAAAGTGCCAGAATTTGCAGTGATCATTTTTATTAGTAGATTATATGGAAGATATAACTGTATGATTAAAGCCATCAGCTGTTCTCAATGTCATCAGCTGGTCCCTTGCATTTACAAAAGCAATGCACAAAATTAAAGACGATAACTAGCCAAAGAACAGACGAAGAACAAACTAGTCGAAGAAGTAATACATAAAATTATTTTATTTAAGTAACTTATAATGTATAGAAAGTAAATCTTCTGATAAATAAATTTAATATACTAATTATCTTTTTTACTTGTATTGATATGTTGGTATGTTAATTTTTCCTCTATTTAGAGAGTTAGACAGATAGCTATACCACAAGTTTTGCGGTTTGCATAAAATTCTTGCCCACAAAACTATGTTACTAGACATCCATTCGAGATTAGATGAGTGTTTTAATCACCTATTAAATGCAAACGGGTGTAATGTCAACCGCTTGCAAAATGAAAAGTTTGAAAAGGTCTTATGAAGCTACTCTAGAAAAATCAAGTCATTTACATAATCCAGAGGATGTTGTTTGGATTGGGTGCGTACCTTAAACGATCTAAGAATATGGGATACACAAAGTAAATAAGTAATTTACAGTTTTTTAAACCTAATTAAAAATTAAATAAATATAAATAAACCCCAAGTACAGTTTAGCTCCGGCTTTATTTTTAATAACATGTCGCATAGTACGTCACATGCACCATGGCTGGCATGATTGGAGCACGCTTAAATTAGCTCACTTCACACGTGTTTTTAAGATGGAAATGAATGACTGATTGATAAAATGATTTAAATATGGAAAATTATCATCCAATTCAAGATCTTTATGATTTCAAAAATATAGTTTTAAAGTGTATGAAAACACTAGATGATAATATTTGCAAAATCGATGTTGAATGGTTACAGTTAGTTAATGAATTTAATGAAAAATATCCGAACTTTAGAAAAGCAACAGAACCTGCAACAAAAATCCATAGTTTTGAGAACGAAGCTGAAATAAACATAAAACCTTTGAATTTGAATATCATAAAGGCTGAGAACAGAACAATTAACGAAGAAACTGATTCTGATTAAAAATTATAATTATCAAGTAAATAGCTAACCTCAAAATTTAAGCAGTTCACGTGTTTTTCTTTTCTACAAATAAATGGCGAAAGCAAAGAAAACTAAATTTCAAAAGAGGAGAAAGTCTTTAAAGGATCGCAAAAAAATTAAAAATAAAGCAAGAAGTCGAACGCCAGGCTATTTGGAAGAACCTGATGAACTATCAAAGGCGCCTCATGCAATTGTGACCACTCGTGGCGCATTAGGTCTTAATTTAAAGAAGTTATGTTTAAATTTTCGTGAAATTATGGAACCTTTTACAGCTTCACAACTAAAATCAACAAAGTATAATTCTATTAAGGATTTCGTTCATGTTGCTAGCTATTTTCATGTGACACATCTGTGTATATTTTCGCAGACTAGTATGGATTCTTATTTAAAAGTTTTGAGATTACCAAGAGGACCCACATTAACATTTAAATTGCATTCTTATTCACTGATTAAAGATGTGCGTGGATTTTTAAAAAGTAGTGATTTTTTTAAAAAAGATTATCAACAATCTCCGTTAGTCATACTCAATAATTTTGGTAATGATGAATTGCATTTGAAAATGGTTTCTAGCATGTTTCAAAACATGTTTCCAGCTATCAATTTATCTAAAGTCAAATTGCAAACAATTAGGAGATGTCTGTTTATAAATTACGAGCCTCAGAATAATCTTATACAGTTAAGGCATTATTCTATTCGCTTAAGGCCAGTACTAAAAAAGCCGATTAGAAAGTTGGTAACTGGCAAAATACCTGATTTGTCTCATTTGAATGATATTGACGAAATTATTGACAGGGGCAAATTTAGCGAAAGCGAAACAGAAGATGAGACTAATCAGATTGTTTTGTCTCAACAATACACGAAAGTAAATAAAGAAGGCTTGAAGTCTGCAGTTAAATTAATTGAAATTGGACCTAGAATTACATTAGAATTAGTGAAAATAGTTGAAGGCCTTATGGACGGGGAAGTATTGTATCATGCCTATAAAACTAAGACCGAGGAAGAAATGAAAGCAATGGAAAGAAAAATTAAGAAAAAGAAGCTTTTGAAGCAACAGCGAATTAAAAGGCAGGAAGAAAATAAGAAGATAAAAGAAGAACAAAAATGTGAGGCCAAAGAACGTAGCTTGCATGGTATGAAAAAATTAGAGAAAACAGATGAAGATGCAGATCATTCCGATATTGAAGATGATACGAAATAT
Organism: Adranes taylori; assembly: GCA_009867245.2. NCBI lineage: Eukaryota > Metazoa > Arthropoda > Insecta > Coleoptera > Staphylinidae > Adranes > Adranes taylori. The sequence continues at coordinate 15,969 of WYDF02261342.1, forward strand.
TACGAAGAAGAGGTCGGAGAAAAACCTCATATAGATTTATTCAATCAGAATACTAAAGGTACAAAGAGACCTAAAAAATTCTCATCTGTTTTGAAGAAAACTAAGAAAAGGATATTTGACGAACAAGTCCCTAGAGCTTATAAGAAGAGAAAAGTAGGCACCAGTAGAGAAAGTATTGCAAATAGGGACTTTAGACCGATTGGCAAATGAATAAATTTGTATTTTCACTGAAAAATATATTGTACGTTTTCTTTAACTTTTAGATGTGTCTGAATGTAATAAAATCAAATAATGCTTTGTTTAGTTTTTGTTTCATTTTCTCCTTGTCATTTTTGTATTGTATTAAGTAGACTTAAGTATGCAGTGAATATACTTACTAATCCAATTTTACTTGAAAATTTAGTGAGATTAATGTAAGGTGATGTGGGGCAGTGAGAACGTGAAAATAAGTTTGACTTTTCAGCTCATCTATAGCTGAAGCATGTGACTTTTACGAAATAAGATATCATCGTTAAATTGTCTATAAAAACCTTCACAAAAAGTATAAAAATTATCAAATTTTATTAATTTGTTTGTTTATTTTTCTTTTCTCGTCAAGGTTTCTCACCCCTCATAAATGGGGGATGTGAAAAACTAAGCTTATTTTCATATTAATATTGTAGTCGTTCTTTAAAGGATAAGTGAGATATTAAATTTATAAAATGCAAAAATGTATTACAAAATTTATTGCTACAATTTTTAAAATGGAGTACATAAAAACTAAAATTGTTATAATATAGTAGCAGTTACATAAAAATAATTTTACAACTTCAAGCTAACCTCATTCTAAACATTATAAATTCATACTAAAAGAAGAAATAAAAAAAGTAACATTAAACAAAAATTAAGTTGAACAATTTTTTAAAAAGCTAATATTAATACTCAAGCAAGGTGAACACATTTAATTGTCTGTAAACATATAACGACCTCTCCTAATATTTGGCATACCCATATGTTTTTAAAATATTTCTAAATTCAACTGTCATCACATCATTTATTTGAAGAAACACAAATATCTTATCCATTTTTGAGCTTTGCCTCATAAATTTACAAACAGCGCCATTTGTAAACTTATTTAATATTTGGCATTTAAAAAATGTTTGAGATTCCTTTTCCTTATTTATTTCCTAAGTTAAATTAATAAAAACAAAGTCACCCACTTCGATATCTTCTGATGTTAAACTCATTACATCGGCTGTATTTTCAGTTTTCAATTTCGGTATCAGTCATCTATATTTTCGTCTTTAGAGATTGCATCATCGCTTGCATGGTAAGAAAAGAGTGGATCATGTACCGAAAAATCTGATGAATCAGAATCCGAACTCGAATGCTCTCTTTATTTTCTTTTCTTTGTGATATTCACACGTTCATCAGTTCTGCTATTATTATTCAGAGGTAAGTTTTCTGCTTTTGGTGTGTTGGTTCTGGTTCTTCGTTCCGCTCCTTTAGCAACTCTAGTTTTTTTATGCCTTACAATTTTCTACTGCTTTACTTGATCAAGCAGTAGCTGTTCAAATGTTACGTGGCGACTAGTCTCAGTAGAGTCGTTCGTAGGAAATTGGTTGTGACATTAGCTCATTCTTCCATATGAAGATTGGTTAGGTTCACTTGACAAAAATAGACCAGGTAAGATGTGTAATTGCAGATACGGAAAGGTCCATTGGACGTGACTCCCATCGCCTTATAGCTTCTGGATTATACTTCTCTAAAGAAATAGTATTTCTATTAAAGGGAACGATACCACCTTAATCAGTCCAGATTTTTTAAATTAAAACTGACAATTCTTTCTTGGGAAGTTTCAAGCCAATCTGCGTTCGCTGCTAAGCTACTAATTTTACGTTCCAAGTACATTATATAGGTGTAATTAATGTGATGAATGAGGGGGCATTTAAGAATTACAATATTATTTTCGATGCCCTTATATCCAAATGCAACTTATGTTCATCGTATATTAGAAGAACTGGTCTTTCTTGAGGCAAATTTGGGATTACTGTTTTACTTATATATTGGAAAAAAAAACAGAATCCATACATCTTTTACTGGTTGCAGCGTAAGCCATTTTTGGTTTACCATTAATCTCAGGTGCTAACCATTGGAGTACATAAAAACTATAATCCCATAAGTTTTTACCCTTAAAGATAATTAAAGCAGGTAATTTAAGACCCGACGCACTCACGGAAACACAACTGTATAGTTTTCTCTTCCTGGACCACTTGTTACTCTAGAACAAGGAGTGTTTTTTTAATTCTACTACTTTAGTTTTTGAAGGATCTAAGCTTGTTTCGCTGAAAGCTTATTTCGTCGATATTGAAAATGTTATCAGCTTGATCCAGCATGTTATTACTAAGTAAAGCAAGTCAAAATATTGGTTAATCAGAAAAGGATCTAATGCATTTTTTCTCGCATATTCTAATGACTGAGGTTTATTCAGCTTCAAATTTTGTCTTATCTCCAAACTGATAAACTAGTCTTCACCCGGACCCGGAGTATTATGACGAAATGGAGTTTTAATTTCATTTGGGGTAATATATTTTCCAACTATGTTCAAGATTTCTTTTCTACTCAACCCAAACCCCCATTTTCCATTGTCTCAATACCAGTTACTAAGTGTTGTTCAACAGAGTCTGGGAGAACTTTAGGGCAACCTTGGCTTTTACTTTTAACCTTCCGCAGCCCTTTATATTGAAAAATGAGTAGTAAGTCATATACTATATTTTTTGGATGCAGCCAGTAAATTTGAAATACTAGATTCTAAATCCATCAGAGCATTTTCGACATCTTTAGACGTATATTTGGTCCCTCTGATAGTTTTCTTTATATAATTTCTGCCTATTATTTTACATCTGCAATGAAAATGCAATAAAAATATGTTGATAACTGTACTGGGAAAGTGAGAAACTGTTTCTCACTTACCAATGTTTTCATTTTCTCATTTACCCTAGTGACTTAAGAGGCAGGGGTAACTGAGAAAGTAGATGTTCCACGTGCTAATCATAACTAAGTTAAAAGAACACATAAACATTAAATAACTAATTTAATGAAATAGCACACTAATATGACATGTAAGCTATACATTGATCATTTAATTTAAAATTTGGCCACATGTTACACTACATGCCGGTTTCCCACATTCCCCAGTTTTTCACTTACACACTTCACCTTACATATTTTACATTAAATGGATATATATATATATATATATA
>WYDF02261353.1:0-19208 GCA_009867245.2 Adranes taylori
ATGAAGAAGCGTTATTTCGTAAGTGGCACCCACTTGCACCCGAAACTCGAACACTGATTTTGCACAAAAAGGCATTTATTTTTCTTATTTTCTTAAGAAATTGTAAATGTATGCTTACGCATCTACAAGCTATTTTTCCTATTGGTGGTTTATATAATTGAGAGGGTAACCTTTTACAATTCTTCGCTTGCCTTTATTTGATCAGGGAACAACTTTTGTCCTCATAGAATAGTGATGGGGAGAAAATAGAATATTGTTCCTTAAGATTTACAATGGATCAGTAAATGCTTTTTCATTGGTAGTAGCTAATTTCATACAAAAGGACTCAGTTAAGCCAGCGTTCACTAGGCGCATTTTGGGTCTTCTGTTGGTCACTTTGGAGCCAGCAAAGTCGCATTTTATTTCAATCTTATCTTATCTTATTTCAATTTAAATAAAAAATACTTTAGTCAGTAGTAACATTCTATAAACACCAGGCCAGGTATGCACATACATTACATATTTTCTGCTGAATCTTCCGTTATCTCAAACACTTCTTATTTCATTCACTCAACTCAGTATTTCATTACCCTTCCTTGACAAACTATTTAGTCAATGTGAAGGGGGGGGGGGTCAAAATCAGAGGAAAAGGGAAGCAAATTGTTAAGCTCACACCAACGAAGATGCCAGAGATCGTACTCACCATCAATTTGTCTCACCATCAACTAAGTATTTTATAGCATCGACCTACTAACCAGCTGGAACAACCATTTACACAGAGTAAATTAGCCATGTACGTTGGAGGTCTTCGCCGTTGTTCAGGCGCCTATGATAATGAACGACACTAAATCTGCGATTGTCTATGTTCAAGGGCATATTATTCGGGTTATCGCGAACGATAGCCTGGACCAGTCCCGACTTGTTACGGCGATAGTGAGCGGAGCGCGACGAACCTTTAGTTTGCCGCGTTATTACGGCAATACTTTTTTTCCGCTAGATTTGGCGCCCTCAGAAAGTGGCGGCCTGTGCGGCCGCACGGATCGCATAGACTCGGAGCCGCCATTCTTCGCTCATATTGCAGCTGACTTTTTTCGAAATTGGCTCCTGTAATAATTAGAAAATTTCTAAGTCGAATAAATTTTAAAATTTCAACAAATTTTCATTGCCGTTATTATTATTTCGATATTATAATTGCGATTTCCATTTTAGTTGATTGATTGTTTTCAAAATGGGTTATTTTAACATTTAAAAGTTGAATATCTTTCACGAGAAACGTTTTTGTAACAATAGTTGAAAAATATACCAAATGATACCATTATTTGGACTTTAGCGTTATCTTTCCAACATGCGTTAATAATAAAATAGCCTCGAATCTCTTATTTAATTCTGTTAATTACGTCCGGTTTTATTACTAGTTGCAATGGTTCCAGTACTACACAATCTAAGAACTTAACGTTTCCGGAAGATTTTATGTTTGGTATTTCCACAGCCGCCTATCAAGTGGAAGGAGCTTGGAATGTTAGCGGTAAGTAAATTATTGGATTATTTAGATTTAAAATACAGACAATTAGATACAAGGGTTCAGTTCTTGTCTTATCTTTGTCCTGTTTGTCTGTCCTTGTCTTGTCCTTGACCTTGTCCCGTTCAATTTTTATTTTGCTTTTGATAATACCAACATTCGGGCAATGATTTGATCTAAGAGTATGTTGTTTCAACATTCATTTAGGATTAAATATAATCTGATTAACAATGAAGGAAGAATTAGGGAAGACAATAAATGAGAAAAGAGCAACAGGAAAGAATTATAGAGAGATAGCAATTGGAATATGGGTTTGTTAAAAGAGTTGGAACAAAAATGGATTAAAAGAGTTGGCAAAAGGAGTAAATGCAACATAAAAGGGAAAAAAGAAGTACTTGAAAAAGGACGGAGAGATACATTGTACCAACGTTTTAAAAATGAGAAATAGTGGGTTAACAATAACAAATGTACAATATACCAAAAATAGAAGACTAGAGAATGAGGTGATCTAGGAAATTTAGTCTACATCATAAATGTAGACTAAATGTTATAAACAAAGGTAGTAACAATTGAATATTGTTACTACAGGTTACATGATTAACATAAAGAGATTAGTAAGGAAGGTAAAATATATGGTGGACTAGGGTACAGGGGAATCATAGTTTAAAAACCACATACGTCATTGTCTAATCTAGAACATTACTTCATTTTAGGAAAATCTGTAAGCATTTGGGATTATTATACTCACAATTATCCAAAAACTATAGCAGATGGTAGCAATGGAGATGTTGCGTGTAACTCTTATTACAAAATTAAGGAAGATGTTGAATTATTAAAGAAATTAAATGTGAGTTTTTACAGGTGAGTGCATATTGAGTTATATATTCCATTTGTATGTTTTACATTAAAACAATTTTTGTAATTATTGCAAATACAGAAAATTAAAGAGTAATCTTTTGTTACATTGGAGAATAAATAGTTTAGTAAGTTATTAAAGCAGCTATATTTTATTTAAACAATAATAGAGAGAAATAAACATAATGTTTTGAATATCCTTGAAATTATTAATTAATATAAATTTCGTTATGAATTAAATATATTTGAAAATTGTTATAAAAGTTAAAATTAGTGATGGGAATTCTAGTTCCACGCTTAGAACGCGATGGACCATTCCCTAAAGATAGCGATAAAGTACCGTTCTCGTTCCGTTAAAAACTTAATAAATCTATTCCTCATACTGACAAAGAAAAAACATAAAACCAAGTATTTACTCATTTTTATTAATTAAATGAGTAAATACTATTAATTAAATATTAGTAGTGCGCTGAATTAAATTTTATTCTGTGCATTGTTCTTACTTTTATTTAAAATTAACTTTTTAATATTAAAGAAACAAATATTAGGAAACTTTCTTAAAGAAATCAAATTAAGAATAAAAAAAAAATCGTATATATATAAAAACAGACCAATGAATTTCAATTAAAATGTTTATGTAACTTATATTTATTATACCAATAATAATTTTGTTTCGTATTTTCATTTAATTAAAAATACTATTTTATATTTTAAATTAAAACAGTACATATTTAAAAACGAATTGCCTCTGTACAAATCAAAAAGATTTCCATTCATCAACGGTCATCTGAACGAGGAGGGTAATAATTACTATTATCGCAATCGCGCTCCTACATGCATCTTCTATTAGCAAATGGTATCCATCATTGCTTTGCAATCGACGCGGTAAGCTGTTCTGAACAACAATCGAAAGTATTCATATGAATATTTTTGTTTGTCCTTGCACTGGAGCAATACTAGATGCATATTGAACAGTGAACGAGAACCAATCACGCCACTGACTGGATACATGGAACCACGTAGAAAGAACTGCATATTTTTGGAATTAAATTGTTTTCGATGTGGACACATTGCGTAGCACATCTAGCGCAAATGGATAAAACTATGCGTGCTGCTGTTTTGTCCTGCTTTGCGTTTCCTAAATATGCTCTTGCTGCTTTCATGCAATGTTAAGCAGCAAGAGCAGTTTATTATTAAGGTAGTTTTGAATAAACTATCGAACAAAAGATGGCGGGAAAAATAAATTTATAAAAAATAATTCATTGACTCGATATTTTATATGTTTCAATGGCTGGAAGTTCTTTTTAAATGATATCGCAGTCCATCATGTTCCAAACATATACCGTGATAAAAAAATGTTCTTTAAAGAACGACAGGTCATTAGTTAAAATTGTTGATGGGAACCCAAGAATAGATTTATTTACTGTAGAATGGAATAGTCATTTATCAATTTTTTATTTATTTGTTAGTTTATTACATGTATTTTTAGTAATAGATTTGTTACTAATAGATTTTCCTTATCATGGCCAAGAATTTTACCCAATGGCTTTGTTCACAACATCAATCGAGAAGCTATTGCGCATTATAATTATTTGATAAATACTCTGCTAGCCAATGGCATACGACCCTTAGTGACCATATACCATTGGGATTTGCCAATGATGTTACAAAATCTTGGCGGCTGGGCCAATCCAATTATGGTGGATATATTTGAGCAATATGCCCGAGTATGTTTTGGAGCGTTTGGCGACAGAGTCAAGATGTGGGTCACACTTAACGAACCTTACGAAATATGTGAGCTATCGTACGGAGCAACTGTTCTCGCACCGTTTTATACTTACTCGGGGACAGTGGATTATCTATGTGTGCATAATGTTCTCCTGGCGCATGCAAGAGCGTATAAAATGTATCAAAATGAGTTTAAACAACACCAAGGTGGTAAGAACTATTTACTAATTTAAATAAAATTTATACAAACTTTAATAAAATATAAATGGAATTTTTTATTGTGTTTTTTTTATTGAAATAGGTGTAAATTAATTCTAAAACTACTTAAAGATGTTCAAGAGATTCAAATAGAGTTCCCAGGTAAGTGTATCTGGCATTCGGTGGAAGCCTTCGTCACTACCCTCTGCTTTCACATACCTTCACTGCACTGGCTGTTGAGGCCAGCACTTACTATGTGCACCACCTGGCTTGTTAAATCAATTTGAAAATTATTTTATTTGACCTTATTATATACGTAAAATTGTATGCCTACGATGTTATTAGATCTTTTATATTTAAATGTATTTTAAGAAGCAACTAACGGTGAGACAATCTATTAGGATGGCCACTCATCCTAACAATTAGGTAATTTGTGTTTTTAGGGACTTTAGCAAATAAAGTAACTCTATCCACCCTTTTATTTAGACCATCTATAGTGTTAACCGCTACGCCATAGGTCGACGAAATTAGGAATATTGCTTTTTACACCTATTTCAACAGTAGTTTGTGCAAAGTAAAAGTTATACTATATATAGAGTAGACTCTCTGTACTCCGGCACTTCACTAATCAGACCCTCCAGTAGTCCGGTGTTCTTTTTAGGCTTTAGACGTGCGTCGAGTGGAAGTGGAGAAGACGTTGTAATGGTAATGGTAAAGCGGGGGGGTTGTAATGGTTTACAGTGACGTTTCCATTTGGATTCCATAGTGTGTATGTAGATACATAGTGAATTTTTATTGTTGCTTCTTATCATAATTTTTGTTTATTATTATATTCGAAGATTGTGAGTGTAAAATGCCATCACAGTCTAAAAGAAAACAAAACACTAACTCTACTTAAAAACAACGAAATTTTTAAGAGACTTGAGAAAGGAGATAAGCTAATTAACCTCGCTAATGAATAGGAGTCGGCCGTGCTATGATTCATGCCATACGACAAAATAGTAAAAATATATAGGCTCTTTCCAAAACCATTGACAAAGTGAAAAGTGTAAGAAAAACTTTAAAAACGGGCGAGTTTCCTGAGGTTGAGGATATTCTATATTAGTGGTTTCTTCAAGAACGCAACAGGAATACCCCAATTTCAGGTGAGATTCTTAAAGAAAAAGCAAAGCTCTTCTATAGAAAATAATGGGGAAAGATTAATTTCAAGCCAGTGATGGATGGCTAGAAAAATTCAAAACGCGTTTTGGAATTCGTTTGTTGAGTATGACGGGTGAAAAACTCTCATGTAATTTTGCCGCGGTCGACCCCTACAAACAAATCATTGGGAAACTAGGCCTAGCTCTCGACCAAGTGTATAATGCAGATGAGAGTGGTGTGTTTTGGCGGCCTTTGCCCAAGAAAACATTCGTTAATCGCACTGAAGGAAATGCTCCAGAACGGAACCTGACCAAGGACAGGATAACGTTCATACCGTGTTCGAATGCGAGTGGTACCGAAAAACCAAGTCAGTTTTCAAGGAATGGTTTTATGAAATATTCGTAACATCAGTGAAAAACTTTCTGAAGAAAACGGAACTGCCGCAAAAAGCCCGGTTTAGTTTAGATAACTGCCGCGGTCACCCGGAAGAAGACGATTTGAAAAGTTCCGGCATTCATGTATTGTTTTTACCGGCAAACGTTACACCCATTTTGCAACCTATGGACCAGAATGTCATTCAGACAATGCACTATAAAAAAGCAGTATAAAAAAGCTCAAAATGCACTATAAAAAAGCTTTGCTTAACAAGGTGTTGACAAAGCAAGACAGCGTGATTAAGTCATTAAAAGAACCGAACTTGTAAGATATGGGTTTCTTACTGGCAAATGCTTGCGAATGTCTAGCAGAAAAAAACCATTATTTGTTCATGGAAAAACTTATAGCCCGATATGACCCTATTAGAGCAGTACAAAAAGAAGGAAGAAAATAAAACGGATGATGATCAAAGTAGAGAAATGGAAGACTTGCTTGCTGTTGATGACAATGAAGAAAATGTTGATTGTGAACTGACTGAGTTGCGAGATACGATCGCAGAAAAACTTGTTGTGTGAAAGCGAAAATTTAACAACAGAAGATGTGAATATATCGCTAGCTGGCGAAGAAGAAGAAAACGGCCATATGTTGACAGACGACAAATTAATCGAAGATGTCATGAATAGGGGAGAAGAAGATGACGATGGGAGAGAAAAAGCGTCTGGTCTTTATACAGTCAGCCATGATACTGGGATGGATGCCTTTGCAACCTGTGTGAAGTTGGCAGAAGAAAATGATGTGTCCGCGAGTGATATTCTTGTTTTGAAGAGGCTCCAAGATAATGTGTTAAATGCGTCATTTCAGAAACAAAAGAAAATGTTTGATGTTGATGACAATATTTTTAGTCCGTTAGAGTAGACCTATCGAAGTATATTTGTAAGTTTTTTTATGTACATAGGTATATTGTAGGATGTATGTACATATTATGTGTTTGTAATAAAACAGATTTTTTGCATTTGAAGTGGTTTTATTTATAACTTTCCAGTAATCCGGGCTTTCACTAATTCGGCACTACCCCGATCTGATATCTCCCGGATTAGTGAGAGTCTACTGTATTCTTATTTTCGGTTTTCTTATTGTTCTACATCATAGAGACTTCTTGGCCATAGAGACTTAGACTTCTTGAGCCATTCTACTTATGGCCATAGAGACTTAGCTTTTCTCCTTCGAGATGTAAATGGTACTTAGTTTCCAATTCAGCGTCTTTGTATGACTCGCAAAAGTCGTACTGCTCTTTCTTCGGAAAAAAGAAGCCAATATACATTTCAGTATTAAAAAAAAATGCGTAAGTGTCATATTTTACAGCAGGTTTGATAGCTGAAGATAATTCTTTCGAATAATGTCTATGAATTTCCGCAATTATCAGCCCACCATCCATACATTCTCTGAAGCTTTCACGCCTCAGGTCTTGGCTTTCAGCTGTTGGTATTGAGTTGATGTGATCTCGAACAAACATTAAAACGTCTATTATTTTTTTTTATTCTCATGTTATCCTCTTATGTCTTCAGGTATTATTCCCGCTCCACATAGTTTTCTTTTTATCACAATGCGAAAAGTCCTTTTTATTCCTAAAGTATTAATAAGGAAAGTCTTGCATAGACGAACTATCTGTTCATTACAAAGCAAGTAGAAAGCACTGTTTGCTTTTCACTGACACAGATGCGACGGCAGTTATGTTTGAGTAGTTCAACGCAAAAAACCTAGAAAATTTGCTGCCTTTGTAAAGAAGCTAGCTTCTAGTATTCTTCAAAGAGTTAAATTCTGAATTCTTCAGATAACCTTTTACGGCTAGAAAGAGTACATATTTCTAAACAACCCGATCTCATCTTCCTTGTCTCAACCATTTCTCCTGTATTAGACTTATAATCATTTCCGGAGCCTTTGAATCACTTGGATTTTACGTTTTTCAAATTTTCAACATTCCGCACTCTCTTTTTACCTTTCTTAGAAGCTGGCGAAGTGTTTGTACTAACACTTTCGCTGGACTGATCAATATTTGATTCTGCCTGATTGTCAACTGTTTCAGGAACTGATGTTAACGAACTCTCTGACAATTCTTTAGGACCTGGTGGTTCATACGAATTACTCGATCCTGATAAGAAATCTCATTCGGCTGGAGATACTGCTCGTTGTATAACATTTCAGAAACTCTTTTCCAATTGAATTTAGTTAGACATGTCCTTTCATTAAAATAATGCTGATAACTCGCAGCTTCATGTACTTTTTCAGGCTAATTGTGTTCCAAAAATTATTATTATCTGACATTCATTACTTTGCTTACCATGGTGTACCAAAGCTAGCTGTAAAAGTTTTCGAGGCCGGGAATTCATTTTAAGAATTATTTTTTATCAACACTGTTTTGTATTTATACAATCAATAGAGAATACATATTTCATCCCAATAAAAAAAGAGAGTAAAAAATTATATCTGTTGAATTATTCAGGTTGACGACATCTCAAAAAGAACGGTTACGTCAAGAAAGTGGATAAAAGTTTCCAACAAGAATGACACAATGATTTTCTTTTGTACACTTACTTCGTTCTTCAAGTAAAAATTGCTTCGGTAGGCTGTAATTTTAATTCTTAAGAAACACTTCCTCCCAAAGAGAGGTTACAAATACGTGGGTATCAACAACGACAAAACGTCCCTCTGGCGGCGAAAATTCAATTACAATTAAGCCATTGTTGTCCTGAATGTATTTGTTCTTTTTGAGGTCAGTGATATATAAAATGAATAATAAACAAGTTTTGTTGTTGCATCATTGTTCTTCCGGAACGACGATATAGAAATATATATTTTTGGAATAAAATTTTTGACCGCTACTATATCTATTTCTAGGTATAATTGGACTATCAGGGGAAACACCTTGGTTTGAGCCAAAAACTAATAAAACTCGTGATATTCAAGCGGCTGGAAGGTGCCTCCAATTTTATGTAAGAATTGATTCATTCGTAGTAATTATGAAAGAGAAATTTCATGTCCTCGAGACACGAGCAATAATGTTTTATTAAATATTAATAAAAATATTGCTGCCTTAGGTTTATTACTAATTTCTTGGCTCAAAAAGAACAAACATTTGTAAGTTTCAGGAATTTATTCAAAAAATTAATAATATCAGTTTATTTATTAAAATTGATATTTTCATCTTCAAAGTACTCTCCATCAACTGCAATACTGGATCAAGCATTGGCATAAGTCAACGCTTGATCCAGTCTTTGAAACATTTTTGATCTCTGTTTCCGTTAAATAAAGCCGGTTTTTAAATTTAATTTTTTTCGAAAAATTATACAATCTTTCTGAATATTGATTATTAAATATTGATATTTTTTCAATCTCATTGCATTTTTAAAACTTCTCAAAATCTACATAAAATTTCACGATTCACTTTTTTCACAAAATTTCACCTTTTTTTATAACGTTTTTTCAAAATTATTTTCAAATAATAAGTGTAGTCAAACAAATCATCTACAAATTCTTCAAAACACCATATTTTTACTCTTTCCGAGCACGTTGTTATTTTACTTTAAAAACCCAAAATAACACCCCTCCAATTTTAATCTTTAGTTGATGGGTCGAAGGGTGCACACTTTACGTTATAAGTTATATTGATTAATATTTATTAGTGACCCTTGCAGCTAAATGAATGGCTTCTACATATTGAACATCAGACGTATGTATAGGAGCGCCGTTATAACATATTAATCTCGCACTATGGTACCCTCCTCCTCCATCGTATCCATGTGCATATCCACCAACTATCCATCCTATATACCCAACAACTAGATTACTTGCAGCTGCTTTGTTATAGGCATGAAATTGTGCGGCTTGAAATTAGCATGAAATTAGCCGCACACTTTACAACTTGGTGTATCAAGTCGATTCCTTTAGATGTATCATATGCTACTTCAGGTGTATCAAGTCGATGTACATTAGCATCAACACGATGGAAAACGTATGGCCCATAGCCATAATGAACTGCATGAACTGAATGTGCGGCTTTAACATGTACTTCCGGAGCACGTACTGGTACACCATTGTGTATAACTGGAATGTATTGAGCAAGGGTGTCGGTAAATTAATCTACGGTAACGAGGATCACTTTTATAGATATTTTCAATTCTATAGATTAGTATTGATACTATTCGTTACGACTTCATTGCATCGAAAAATTTGCGATTGCCCCTTTGTGGTACGTATCTTCGATATCGCCATTTAATTGAGGTGGTGGTATTTTAGGTGGTTCACTATTCTCTCCTTCTAATCCATCCTCATATCCTGTTTATGTACCACTATTCAGTAATGCGGTTAATGACATCTTCATCAGATCCAATCAGTGCATTAGGTGGAGTGTCGATTTTTCGTCGATTCTTCGATCTTTCCATTATCTCCTCTTGGTTGTTAAAATGCGTTCCCCATAGCGGTTTTTTGAATCAATTAAACAGGAAGAAATCACAGAGAGAAAATTCAGGCAAATTCATTGACTGTTAGATGGCATTCGTTCCATTCTAGGCCTAAAAGTTGCGGATAAGGGCGGCATTGTCCGACGGTCCGTTATCTTGATGCAAAATCCAAGAATTGGTTGCCCATAAATCTGGTCTATTTTGGCGAATCACGCAAACGTCTCAGAACGCCCAAATAATATTCCTTGTTAACTGCCTGACCTTCTGACAACAATTCATGATGCACAACACCGTTGTAATCCATGAAATGCGTGCGGCTAAAAACGACGTGGGTTTTCCGGTTTTGGCTGATTAGGTGTACGCCATTCAGTCGCTTAATGCCTGGATTGCGTGATATACTTATAAATCCACGTCTCGTTATAAATTCAATTATCTAATAAATCCAAATGTTTGGTCGAATTCAGTTATGAAATGTCTTTCGCGATATCAAGCTGTCCTTTTTTTTTGTATGAAAGTCTTTCGGCATCAGTTTTCCAACGGCACATCTGAAGCCCAAACCATTAAACAAATTATATTCAAGGTCACTACCTGTTCTCTGGTAGTGAACACATAAACGTTTATTTCCGATAGAGTAGCGCTGCTGAAACACTTCCCTAACATTTACAAGATCTTCGTTGTCTTGAGGCAGATGTACTCAAAACGACCTTTACAAATGTTAAGTTTACTTACGTACTAAATTCCTTTTGCTCTTATCCAGAGCATAGGGCCTCGACGAGCATAGGGCCTACAGCGCTCTCTATTTCTAGTGAGAATCTTCAGCTCTGGAAAATGTAGAAGAGTATTTCCTTCCTTCTTTGTCTCTCCATCCACAGTCCTTCTCCATGATGTCTTTGATCTTCCACGTTTCCTTTTCCCTGCGGATTCTAGTACAAAATTTGTCTCTCCACATCATCCACGTTTTTTTCGGACTGTATGACCAATCTACCTCCATTTTCTTCTCTTGATTTGACTGGAGATGGATCCCTCTCTCGTTTGGTTCCAAAGATTTTCGTTAGGTATAATTGGGCCAAAATATTCGGAGAAATATTCTGCAGTATCTATTCAGGAAGACTGGTGGTTTTGGAGGTGACCTTCCAAGTCTCACAACCGTATAATAGCACTGCTTTCACATAGGTTATGAATACACGGAGTTTGGTTGTTGTGGAATTCTCTCTTGCCCTCCAGATTGGATACAGCTGAATGAAGGCTCCATTTGTCTTTCGGATTCCTGTCCTGACATCTGCAGTTTCACTTCCTTAGGAGCGTAGTGACCCAAGATGGGTCACTACGCTCCGAAGGTACGTGAACTCTTCTATATTTTCGTTGTCCTCACTCTTCACTCTCAGTGGAGTTTACGTTCAGACCCACAATCTTGGCTTCGCACTCGATGTCTTGGACTTTCTTTTCCATATTAATCCAAGCTATGGCGTTTAAATTTGATGGGAATGTCAATTACGGATGTGGAAACCCAACAAAAGAATAAGAACCCAAATTGGGTAAGTGCGAGTAGCACACGGTGGTCGTTCCTGAAAATTTTTGATCAGGATGGTATTCCTTAATGAGTTTTTGTTTTCATTTTACTACCGGTTTTTAGTAAAGGATCACCAGACAAAACTACATATAAAAAAGTTATATAATAATTACAGTGTGTAATTACAATCTGAAGTATGTAAGTAACTTACATAGTTGTAACTTACATATTAATTATTCATTGTAGTTATTATATACTTTTGTCCTTATGTACTTTCACCTGATGATGTGTTAATAAAAGCAAAACCGGTAGCGAAACAAGAAACCAATAAGGAAATATATTTTATTAATAATTTTATATTTAATTTAATAATGACTTTTAGTAGTTGAACCTTTTTTTTATAGTTTGGTTGGTATATGAATCCAATCTATTCAAGTGAAGGAAACTATCCTAAAGTGATGATTGATGCAATAGCCGCAAAAAGCCAACAACAGGGTTTCTATAAATCACGTCTTCCCAAATTCAGTCAATCACAAATCGAGCATATACGCGGCACAGCCGATTTTCTTGCTTTAAATTATTATACTACGTTTTATGCCGAAGAAGGTAGTGACAATACTAATATGACCGTTTCATTTATGAATGATATAAATGCAATTCTCAGTCATGATCCTAATTGGAAAGCAACCGCACGTTCGATATTTAAAGTAGTACCGTTTGGCTTAAGGAAACTAATTAATTGGGTCAAAGAGAAGTATGGAAATGTGACTGTTTATATTACAGAAAATGGTTACGGTGATTTTGCGAATGAGACTACAGATGATACTGCTAGGGTCAACTACATTAATGTACGTTACTTTAAATTATGATTTATACTATTCGAAGGAAGTTTTGTTTATTCAAGAAGTCGCAATTAAGAATATTCAGAGACGTTGTGGGCGCAATGATATGTAATGACATCATAAATGTTTTGTTTTTTATTGTTAAAGTTAAGCGTAATTTTTTTTCATTTGTTAATTTTAGTTTCTTAAAAAAATAGTTTTTTTAATTTTTGACATTTCTAATTTTGAATCATTTCATTTGATGTTACTTATATGTTAAAATCCCATTATTAAAAAAAAAATGCCCATTGAGTTAGTGTCACTGACTCAGTGTTCTACGCGGCTCATAGATGGCAAAATAATCAGTTTTAATAAAATAAAAACATAAAAGATGACGCAAAACTTCGATAGAATTTTCTAAAATAATATTTTTTGTAGTGTAACTACTTATATTTTATTATATAAAAATACATTTAATATGTCATAATAGAAAATTACTTGAAAATTTCAATTAATACATAAGTTGAATATTTGATGTTTCTTGGTTGAACCTCCACACTGGCATTATTTAATAAAATAAATTACGAAATTTATATTTCTTATTACTTGTGTCTCTGAAAAATGTTTATACCATCCGGTACTCGAATCCGAACCTCTCGATTGCCGGTCATTTGCTCTTCCAATTGAGCTAACAGTAACTTATTCGAAGTTAAATCATGGAGGTTTAATCATGAAACATCAACTATTCAATTAAACATGTGATCGCCAACAAAGCGGAAAAGAATAAAAACATCCAGGATGCTCCATCTACCTAATGGCAAATGAATCAATCAACGGTAGCAAACAGGTGGTCAAAACAAATCCTGATATATAAGTTTCCTATCTTAATACGTACCGAAAATAAATATATATTAAAAATTATTTGTGTCTTCAAATAAGTGCCCGTTAGCTCATTTGGAAGAGCAATCGACCGTCAATCGGGAGGTCCGGGTTCGAGTCCCGGACGGGGTAAACATTTTTTCGAGACACAAGTAATAACAAATATTAATTTCAAATAAGAAAAGTTGTTCCCGAGTTGGAGCCAAATTAATGAAATAAATTAAACAAAATCGTGTTCCAACAACATTTAAATTTGTAACAAACCTCCCTTCATCTGAATTATTCGAGATCAAAAAGCTATTTGTGAGTATACTCACAAATAGCTTTGGAGTATACTCACAAATAGTATACGCACAAATACCATAATACTCACAAATACCTTTTTGATCTTGAATAGTTCTGATGAAGAGAGGTTTGTTACTCTCAAAGCATGTCAACAAGATAGTCGATAAGTGCCAATTGAATTCGTGATCAACATCTTACGATATCAATTAAACTGGAGTTTTTGGAACACTACTTTGTTTAATTTATTTTGTTTATTTTTTTTAATTTGCCGGGAATCATGTCGCGCGCGGGCGCATAATAGATCGCATAATAGGGCGCGAGGTTAGCCATCCCTGGTTTACTCAATTCAGAATAATTGAATATATTATATGTATTAGTATATAAGTGGTCAGGAGACGTAAGTTTAATCCAATTTAATTCGTATGGCATATGGACAGGTCAATCAATACTCGAAAGCGGATATCTGCAGCACCAATCGTTGGCTCTATTTATAACCTACGATTACTTGTGATCGCTACCACAACCTGCGTAATATTTTCCCACAATTTTTCAAACTGCGTTGTCCTAATATAAAATTGAGTATCTATGTTCAAATATAATTTTGGAATCCTTTTAAGTTTTCCTGTTTATTCTTTTTCGCAGAAATTTATTTCAGATAAGATTGAAAATTTTTGATCTTTCTGAAACATTAACTCTCTAAACGTTGTGTCACTAATTTTCACTGAAAACTTTTATATTGATCCAACAGAAAAAATGATATACTAAGGTCTATCAGTCAGCTATGTGCAGCAATATGTAGTGTCCTACAGTAACTGGAAGTAAAGTGGAAATCTAACTTTGCATGAACCTTAAAATGGCTAGTGGTTTATGAATCTAAAATTGCTAGTGTCTCTCTTAGGTACATTTCCTCTTAGGTGTCTCTCTTAGGTACTGATGAATTTCCTTACTAATTTATGTAGTACAAAATTATGATTGCAAGCACGATTGTTGCTTTGAATCATTTCAAGGAAGTTTTTGATTGTTAATTAAAAAAGTAATTAGTTAACCAATTATATGGAGTATTTGGAACACTATTGAATTTTATTCCTCACCAAGTGCTACTCCAACTCTAACAGATTTCATCATCAATGCACTGCGCTGCAAAAGAATTTTTTTTCGAGCCCTGATAGCTTATTCCTTACAGCTTACAGCTTATTCCTATGTAAAATAATACCCTGAATCAGAAATTTCTCCTAAATTTTCAGGAAAATACTCGAGGTGAGAGTGCAGGGGATGCACTTTAAGAGACATGTTACACTGTTTGACCATGTACATTGACAGCAATTCCTAGACATGAAGGACAAAATCATCACTTTTGTCATTACCCATAAAGTTATCACACATGTTTTTCAATGCAGGCCATGCTCCTTTTTCCTTTCGATTAAAGTATTCCACAAACATGGAATCGTGGAAAAGTTTTCTAATCTAAGGGCCCACAAAAACTCCTTCCTTGATTTTAGCCTCATCAAGACGAGGAAATTTAGTTTTAAAACTTGAAATCGATTACCTGTCTTGCCCATTGTTTTCACAAACTGTTCGATTAATCGGAAAAAATGATCGTTTTTAACGATTTTTTTACAATTTAATTTATTTTTTCTGCTTCGTTGCTACAAATGCTCATGCAATATAAATTGTCACCTCTCTAGTTCCTTAGAAGCAATTTAACTGCTAAAAAATCCGTTTGGCCCCTTCAAATCAAACGTATGCCTATAAAATCACACAAAAGTGATAAATTTAAGGGGGATGGGGCGTCCCCAGGAAACGGCGATAAGGGAAAACGGGGTTCATCTTCTTCGGATTCAGGACGTAATATTACATACGCATAAAGTGGAATGGATCAGGGCCGAACAGTGGATTGATTTAATTTTGAGAGAAAAACGAAGTAAGCATTATTGTACAAACTTACTATTGAGTCATTGAGTCACTATTGAGTCAATAGAACGAACTAACGAACTATAGACTCAAGTACCCGCTTTATTTTTTTTTATAGAATTTTATAAGATTTTTTATAAGAAATTTTATTCAAATATAATTATGACATATTATAGAGATTCCAAATAGATTTCCGCTTTCTTGCAGACCCATCTAGAAGAGGTTTTGAAAGCAATTCATATCGATGGATGTAATGTGAAAGGTTATGGTCCATGGAGTCTTATGGACAATTTTGAATGGAGTGATGGTTATACGTAAGAACATATTAAACATTTCTTTTTTAATTAAGAGTCTATAATATCAATAAGTATAATTTTAGTTTTAAATTTGGATTGCATTATGTAAATTTTTCTGATCCGGAACTACCAAGAATACCAAAACAATCAGCATTAGTTTACTCGAAAATAATTCAAAGAAGATCAATTTTGACAGACTCATAGCATCGAATTGGAAGTAACGATTCTAAGATCCTGGGAAATAAAGATACTGTAAATAATTATAACATATCTTATTAAATTAGATTTGGAAATTAGGTATTAACTGCTTACATACAAACTGTAGTCAAGTTATTATACTCAACTTAGTTTCCTCAAGCATTCTGAATTACAGCGCCTATACAACTAAACCAAATCAAGAACATGTATTTTAAGATAACTAACATAATAATATTCTTTGCTACAACAACCAATTTTGCAAAAAAGAAACGAAATAATAAAACAATAAAAGATCATAAATCAACTACAATTAAAAAGATCCAAAACCCATCATATATCTTACTTTTCCTCTCACAAGAAGGGATAAGGAATTTTGCTCCTTTACTTTATTTCTTCCCCTCAATTCCTTTCCCTCTTCCAACTCTCCTCAGTAATTTTTTTCATTATCCCTATACCGTTTATTCCTCTCTCTAAACACATTCTAATATTCCCTTCCAAACACCTTTCACCATCATCACTCCAATTCATTCCCGCACATGCATTCACCCAATACTTCCACCTGTCCTCATCTATTCCTCATATCCTTCACTCGCATCTATTCAATACATGTTTCCCCTTCCCTCTCGTTTTCTTTCCATGATTACATCTGCTGTCATATACTCTGGAATTTCCTCTCCATTCATTACACTGAAATGTTTCTTATTACATCTCGCATTCCTTAATTTATTCTATCCGATAAGAAATTAAATACTTGTTTACATACTAAATCTTTTTAATACAGGATTAAATAAAAATAATAATTGTTATTTATTTACATATATCTAAACGGAGGTGATAATATAATTTCCTGCTATGAATTTATGTAGATAAACTCATTCATTTCTTTAAGCAGCAAATTCGGTTGTATTTAATACTAGCGTGATCTAATAGGTTTTCCACATTTATTCGCTCAATTAATTGAACAGAGACTTTTATCTTTATAGTAACGAGTACAGTTACAGTCAAATGTTGCTTGTAAATTCAAAAACATATATCACAGAAATAAAACAAATATTTCAATCTCCAATTAATCCTTTATTGAAATATTATGAATAGCTATCCGGATTTCAAAGTTTTACTTTGTTTATAATTACTATACTGCTCCTTATATATTATTCTGTTGGTAACATAAATTGCTCTGGCATGAGATTCAGTGTTGGGTTAGGAATTCGTTGGTTCTAATTTTATACTAAAGTACACAATTTCTAATATGATAGACAGAAAGGCAATAACAAGTTTAAATAGTTTGGTTTATTGTTCTAGTATTTATAATAGCAAATATATGACTCGAAGCGCGATTTTTAAATGGTTGATTCTAAATATATATCAAAAATTTCTTAGGCTGATCCAGTTCTCTTCTTACATTTCAAAAAAATTAAAGTAAATAAAGAGCGACGAACTAAATATGATTTTCGTATTTTATTGTATTATTTGTCTTCAGCTATGAGTACTGATCTGGAACGAAACTTCTCTTCTGTACCAAAGGCATTGAAGTTGACTAGGTTAAATAAATAAACCTTGGTTATATACTACGTGGATCAAGATCGAATGGAGCATTGGCTATGTAGAATCTTATCGATACGCTGTTGGCGTAGGATTTTCGTAAATATGCGCGCAGGTATAGAAATGCATTGAAACGTTATAATAATTGGCTTTTGTTGATCGATACCGAAGATGTACAGTTTTATTGATGGTTCGCGGCAACAGGATCTTGCTGATGTATGCTGATGTGGAAATTTATTGCTAATTGGTGATGATGGAATGGATTGAACTTCTACTCGCTATCTCCGAAGTAGTACCTAAACAGGCGTCGACGGTGGTCTTCTAATTTTGCCGGATACAGATATCCCTTATCAGGGTTCGGAGGGAGTGGAACATCGTCTGGAGCGGTAGGTGGTATGGGGGACCCTGCTGCTGACGTCGAATCTTCTTGCTCATAGACCATTGGCGTTGACTCATGAGAGTTTGAGATAAGACGTGGAGTTTGAAGACGACGTTCGTAATTTTAGACCACTGGAGGCTGTGCTGGATCGTTCTTATGGTTTTCGAGTGGCGGATACTTTCTGTCGAGCATCTTCTTCTCTCGTTGGCCCCCTCGTCTTGGCATCAGGACGCGGTCAATGGGAAATAGTAAAATGAGAATAAGAGTAGATGAAAATAATAATGATTTGGTAATCGAAAGTTTCAGCAGGAGATGTCTCGTCGGATACTTAAGCGTTTTGTTTTTTGTAGAAGTTCCGTAGTAATTGAATTTGATTTTGTAGAATTTTAATTTATATATTTCATTTTTGTAGATTTAATATGTTGTTTGAATATTTTAAATTTTACTATAACGCCTTAAGATCAGATCAACACTGGCTGCGATCAACACTTGGGTTCTCACAGCCACCCAAAGACAACAACTCGAAAATTGCGTCTCTTGGATCACTGGCCTGGATGGCTCGTTTTATGCGAATTTTCTGGGAAATTCGCATAAAAAGATGTATTCGTTGAGATGTGGCTTGTTGCCTGAGCCGATGGTTTTCGACGGCGTTTGCCGCAAAAAAAGGCGGCGTTAGAAAGAAGCCTCCGCTACAAAATGTCTAGGGAGGTTATACTTCCGACCAATCAAAAGTTTCCTCCTGATTCATTAAGAAAATTTAAGGATCAAAGTTGCATTATTTCGTTGACCGTTATCTAGTGAAAATGCAAGTGGTGGGGTTTATAATAGGTGGTGGTCACACCAGGGGTGGAAATAGGAGCTTGATGCGGTCAAAACAACAAAGTATCTCATGGAAAAACGCCTCCCTCAAAAATACGTTAAACTAATATCCAATCAGATTGTTAAGCGCCAAAAGAGTAAAAAGCTTAACGAACTTTCAGAGAATTGTGGCAGGATAAAATTTCCTGTCCAAACTTGCATAAGCCCCAAGAAAAGAAAAAATATACGTTAAACGTTTGGCTTTCTTCGTTCATAAAAAAACTAGACATCGTAAATTTTAAATACGACAATGCACTTGTGCATAGATAAAACAAGCC
>WYDF02261364.1:0-13058 GCA_009867245.2 Adranes taylori
TTCCAGGCTAAAGAGGATGACAAATCCTAAAGCCTCATACAATAAATTCACCAACCTCCTAAGTATAATATCCCAACCGGGAATGGAGTTTAGTGGGTAAAAATCCCACACTATTGGATGCACTCGGGCATCCATTGTCTTTTGAAGATTCTCCACTTCCTACGTAAAAAAAAATAGTATCGTACCCATTTTGAAAATCTTAAGTGATACCTTAATTCTACTTTTTATTTACTTTTAGAACTCTCAATTCAAACCTCTGACTTGTACTCTTTATGATAATTGGTTTTAATTTTTTTTTGTACATGTTGTTTTGAATTTTTCCAAACTTTACATTTTCATCGCCTTAGAAAAAGTGTTCCTAACATCGCCTAGGGTGTGCGATTTTAGGAAAGTTAGGTTTGATTAGATTTACTATTACTTACAACTTTCCTTTCTAATAAAGTTTGACATCAGAAAATGTATGACAGATTAACAAGTGCAATACCAAAATAAACACAAAATTTAGATACCAAATACTTTATTATCAGGTAGTAAAACTAGACTAAGCCAGAAATGTAACGTATAACAGCGTAAAACTTAAAATGACAAGTGGTTTTAACCTACTAAATAAAACCTACTAAATAATTAATTCACAAATAAATTATTTGTAATTTTCAGTGCCCGAGTATTCCTCATTGCAGCAGACATGGCGTTTTGTGCATTAGTCCATTTCTCCCCTTTTCTGCCAATACTGAAAAATTCATTGCAATATAGACACTCATAGTCGTCCTCACTATCTTCTTCATCTGTAGACACTCTTAGTGGTTCTGTAAGTTCGTCTTAACTTGTTTCAGAATTTGACTCATTTGCTCATTTCTTTTCTTCTTCCCCCCTTTCTTAGGATTGGTTTTTTAGTGTTCTTAGGCTTACTGCTCTCAAATAGACATTTCGAGTAACTGGGCTTCCTTTTGTTGTTATTTTTCAATTCCTTTTCTTTAATTTCACCGTAACTTGTTTTTAAATGGCCAACTTGTCACCACAGCTGCGAGGTAGTGTGGTCTACCTCTTCTCTTTGACAGTTGGAATTAAACCTTGACGA
Organism: Adranes taylori; assembly: GCA_009867245.2. Classification (NCBI taxonomy): domain Eukaryota; kingdom Metazoa; phylum Arthropoda; class Insecta; order Coleoptera; family Staphylinidae; genus Adranes; species Adranes taylori. The sequence goes on from WYDF02261364.1 coordinate 1,079, forward strand.
GTAAATGGGTTTTCTCGGGTAGGCTATATGTTAGACCGGAATTTTTCTCGAAAGAGCTTGAGGCAACTATCTGATTCAGTCCACCAAGATTTGTGGGAAGCAGCTATGGATCCATTAGGACCTCCATCAAAGAGTTCATATTTCATATTTTCTTTGGGGAATAGTAAACAGGAGGGATGAAGTGGCCAGTGGCACTCACACAAGTAACGGCTGTTACTAGCGAGCCTCCCTCCGCCGAAGAAACTGATCCAATCTGCCGTTTTCCTTTAAGAGAAAGGACTTTAGTTGTTTTTTGTTGAAAAATAGCTCTTTCTGTTTCGTCAGTATTATAAATCTTACCTGGATTCTTTTTAAGTAACTCCAAGAGAGGTTAATAAAAATCAAAGACTTTTTTACATTGGTTTTTGTAAAGCCTTTTATTCTTTGGATAGAAGTAGCCTGTGGTTGTTTTAGGCTTAGGCTGAGATTGCGCACCATGAATGAGCGGAACCATTTCCATCCAGCAGATTTGTCACCTCTAGGAAAAGGATGTTACAGACCCGTTTTTTCACATTTTTTGCGGTGAGGTCATAAAAACGGGATTTCATATCCAAGCAATACTGCTCTAAAGCACTTTCAATGACATTATTCAGTACTGGTTTTCTACCTAATGTTGTAAAAACTAATTTATGCGTATCTCGTTCCCCATTATTAACTTTGTCCTTTAACGAAGATTTTGGGACGTTAAACAGCTTTGAAATACGCAACAGTCCAATTTCTTTTGCTCTAACAGCTATTATGGCTTTTCTCATATCTTCTGGAGACTCCTGTTTTCTTTTCTCACTTGGCATCTGCAACAAAAGACGAGATTATTTTTTGCGCGGGTATATTTTGAAAGTTGTGCGTAATATCGCACAGTGCGATATTATGACAACGACTGGTGGGCGATATTAAGCAGAAGTAGTAAAACAAATATGGCGAGTTGTGTAAGGAGAACTATAACTGTAACCCACTTTAATATAATGTAAACTATAATTACACACTGTTATTAGCGTAGTAAAATTATTTGCTAATCAATATAGCCTACCATTCTGCAGTTCAGTCGTGATGAATCCACCTCTTCACAATATTAGACACAACAAAATTGAAGCTTTAATTCATAGCACATGTAAACAAAGAAGTTTGGAGACTCTCAGCCAATCATCGACTATGCCAGTGGAACTAGAACTACTGGTTCGTACACATACTGCTTGACTGCAGCTTTCAGCAGAAAAGTTATAGAGGTGTGCGATATTAGGAACATATGCGAGATTAGGTACATTTTCCTTACTTATTATAAAACGTTTGAAGAAGAATGTTTAACACGCGGCGGTATTGAGCTTATTACAAATAAAGACAATGTATGTTTACCTCTTGTTGTTGCGTTAGCGAATGTTAATAAAGATATGGATTATCGAAAGGCTCGACGAGATATTGGTAAGATACAAACACAAAGAGCACTGCAATTGTCGAAAGATGCGGATGTTCAATTACTCGAGGAAGGTGTATGCGTTAATGAATTACAGCGACTACAACAACATCTAAGAGAATACCAGGTCACTGTCTATAATTATGGAAATAAAGGCTGAGACGTTATGTTAAAAGTCCGACTGCCGAAAAGAAATTCGATCTACTTTATCGTAACAATCACTACAATGTAATTACATCATTTACTTCAGCCTTCTGCTGCGTCTACTATTGTGAACACTGTCATGTTCTATTCAACGTATAAGATAAACATAGATGTGGAGCTTCATTTTCATGTTGTCAATAAGCTCCGCCTTGTAAAGCATAAGATAGCACTCATTGCGATGAATGTAATAGAAAATTTCGAATTGTCGAAGTGCTTTGAAAACCATAAGAGTTCATCCTCTAAAAGCAAAACGTTATGTCACAATATCAAATGCTGGAAAAAATGTTTCAAAACATATAAAACCTATAAAAGACATATATGTAATGAGATTTCCTATAAAACTTGTAAAAAATTGCAACAAGAAGACCATTTGTGTTTTATGCCGATTGATCATGGTAAGCCGGAATTGAATGATACACTGTTTATTTTCTATGGCTTGCAGAGTAAACAGGAAGAATCGCTTGCAGAAATTGCAAGAGTACACATGCCAAATCTTTGTGTTTTGCCCAGAGATGTGATAAATACATTGAAATCTCTGAAGATGTGTATGAGCGTAGGAGATCGGGAATTTTGGTATAAATAGCATTTAACTGATGTGTTCAACAGAAATTGTTGAATATTGTACTAGTGATGTGAACATGTGATGTACTAGTGATGTGAACATATTAATGTGAACTCTTTAAAGTTTAGACAAATGTTTTTAACAAAATATAATGTATGTCCATTCGCAGAAGCATGCACGATTTCTTCTGCATGTAATAAAGTATACAGGCGGAATTATTTAAATCCAGACACTGTAGGTATAATACCGTGAAATGGATATAGGTGGCGAGATAACCAATCTAAAGCTACAATTAATGGCTTGCTTATGAGGAAGATAAGAGAAATATAACAAATTACATTGTTCCAGTATTGGAGCCAAGTATTTGAAATAAATTAAACCCAAAAGAATTAAAAACTCCATTTTAATTATTGAATTGTAGGTGTTATTGAATTGACAAATTCAATACGAATAATATCAAAATGATATGTTGTTGAGATGTTTCGGGATCTTCCCATCATCAGAAATAATTTCAATATTATGTTTTTGAAAAATGTGTTGGAAATTATGGCTACCCGTATTTAAATAAGTTAAGGAATAGAATATTTATTCGAGATAGTAGTAGAAGGTTATGAAACTGGGATTAAATTTGCTTCCATTGAATGGATTTTGGTTGAAGAATTTCAGTAACATGATATCATCGTGTTCTTAGCAATCGCTCTAATGATGTTGACCTGACTGATGAAATCAATTTCGATGCATAACCAATGCTCTGTGAATCAAAGATCTAATCAATGCTCTGTGAAGTATATCATGGTATCACAATATGTGATTTTTCTATAGAGTTCAAACGATAATTTATCATCCGAATGATCAAGTAAAATATCTAAGAAAGGAATTTTGGAGTTTACTGATAACTCATAAGTAAAATTGATATCTGGGTGAGTTGAGTTAAACACAGTGTTCAAAAGAGGGATCTCTTCTGTATTACCATTGAAAATGATCAACATATCGTCGTCATTTCTTTTGTATAATTTTAATTGTTTGACGAGAGTGTCAAAGATTGGAGCTAGCCAACTTCCCATTGGTAAGCCTGTTGTTTCTCTTCAAAGAGTACCATTAAATATAAAAAGTCTTTTTTAAGACAAAGCTTTAAAATGTTTATAAAAAATTGGCATTCTTTATCAGAAAGAGAGCTATCGTTTAGCCTATCTGAAGCTAATTCTATTACCTCAGGTCTTGGTATTGAAGGAAATAGACCTGAAATATTGAATGAGAATATTTTGCAGTCAGGAAGGAAATTAAAATTCTTATTATTTAAATTGCCCAGAATTTGGGATTGAATGATCATATCTAATACTTAAATGTTCTTCGAATTTGGTATCAAGCCATTTTGTAAAGTTATACATTAATAATGGCCAAAATGAAACTGTTGGTCTAATTGGTAATTGCAAAATGTTGTTTTCAGTCAGATGAGGTCTTTAGACCAATTGTGCAACTTTGACAAGTTACAGCATATAAGAAACTTACAATCCTTGAATTTGTCAGGTGGGTTATTTGTTAAAGACTTAAGTTATGTGTGCACCTGCTTTAACGGATCTTTGGTGATGGTGACATAATAACTGTGTTTAGGAATTTTTCTACCATTTTAATATAATCAGAATTATTTGAAACCACTAAATAATTTCATTTATCTGTTTCAGTAATGGTGAAATTATTAGATTTACATATACCCACAATTTCTATGAGAAACGAATAGACAGGGGATTTCGAATTTTTATTACTAATTAATATATGTTTTAGGGCTCCATTAATGTCATTTAAGCACGAGGTACCTTGTAGAAGGTTTTGATTCTTATCTAGGATATAGAGGATTTCTGCTGCTAGAAAGTAATAATCATTTTTAATGAAAGGCCCTTTTGGAATGAATTTCATGCATTTATTTCAGAGATCCTTTTGTTTATTCTTAAAATTGTAATTGTAATTTAAGGTTGAACCATTTAGTAGCTTTATGTTTGGGTTATTTTATTCGGTGTACTTAGATTTGCAATTGTTAAACTAGACAAAAATACATCATTTAGTGTATTCAGTGCATCAGATATACTATTTTCCAACGTAAGTGGACCATCGGAATTCCTAGTCGAATTCGACTTATGTGTGGTGGTGTGATCGTCTGTTTTGAATGAAGCTTGACTATAATTAGTTGTCAATTCGGAATTTATATGTTCTCTATGGAGATTAGAATTAGACTAATTTCTTTCATTATTAACACCAATCGAATTATTAATTACGGGAACATCTAAACTTCGAATTATTAATTAAGGGAAACAAATTTAATCCCAGTTTCACAACCTTCTACTTCTATCTCGAATAAAAAATTCTATTCCTTATCTTATTTAAATACTTAAGATAGCCGTAAATTCCAACACCTTTTTCAAAAACACAATATTGAAATAAGTTTTCACATTTCAAACAATAGATAGTATTAACAATAACAAAGATAAAGCATCTAAATATCAACAATATGCTGTTTATAAACTAGATTGCCAGACTTGTAAAAAATTCTATATAGGAGTCACCGAAAGGAATTTTAAGACAAGGGTGTCAGAGCACTTCAAAGCCATTAGATTGAACAGTGACAAGAGTCAATTTGATAACCATATTTTAGAAAATAACCATGATTTTGACCCATGTAAAAACACTACTTATCTACAAGTTTGCAGAAAACCACATACTTCAAAACACTTGAATCTTCTCATAAAGATAACATTATTAATAAACAACTGAATTACGACTTAACAAATATTCTTAAACTAATAAATTTAAAATAAAACTCCTTCTAAATTTTATCATTCTGTTATATGAATATAACAGATCAACTTAAATGTCACTTGTTTAATCTATGTGTTCTTATGAATTCAATAACATTTTACACTTAAAAGTAATTCATAAAAAATTGACTGGGATCTTTTCATGATGACAAATGGTTTTTGTTGTTAGTTTTATGGTACAAGTATAAATTAATTTATTAATAAACGTTAGACAGGAACCTCATACGTGCTCCACTTTGACAAGTTTACGCACTCTGGCGGAGTTAAATTAATAAGGGTGAGCTTCACTTGAAAATACCTAAAAAAGATACCAATTTTTAACTTCATAATGTATTTTTCATAACTTTTACTTTTATTTTAAATGTTAAAATCACAATCCTTCTGGGATTTTACAAATGAAATAATTTTCATAAAAAACTTTTGATGATTGTTTAAAAGTTGAATTACCTCCGCTTTATATTAGAAAATTTATTTAGATTTATGTGCATTCATAACTGCGTGGCCATGCGCATTTTGACATTTCTGGCATTCTCAAAATTTGGACTTATTGCTTTGCGGTTTAACATTCTTCAGCAGTGTCGAGAGCTAAGTTAAATTAAAATTCTAACTATCATCAAATGTTATTTTCATTATGAAAATAACAATCAAAATTTTATAATGTTAAATTAAAATATATAAAATAATTCCAAAATTCATTTAATTAATTTCAACTTGTAACTTGTGATTCACATCGAGATTAAGGTAATTCATTTTTCACATTAAATTTAATTTTATACTCACTAATTGCTTTTGATATTAATAGTTCTGATGATGGGAAGATTGTTTTTACGGAACATGTCAACAACATATCATTTTCATATTCTTCCTATTGAATTTGTCACATACAATTCAATAATTCAAATGAAGTTTTTGGAATACTTTTGAGTTTAATTTAGTTTAGAAATAGAATGCAGCGAACGGGAGGGAAATAAAATTTGGTGGAATACGTGTTAATGGTTATTGTGAAGAGACGAATCAGGTATTTCAATTGAAGGATGTTTCTATCATGGTTGTATTTAATGCTATAGCTTAAACAGAGACAAATCAATTTATAAGGATTCTACAGATGCGTTTAGTTCACTGTTTGAGTGCTTCAAAGCAAGAACCGCTGAGCTTCAAAAACTTGGTTATGAAGTGATTGAGCATCTTTGTAAAATGATGCTGTTAAACGACCCAGCACTAGCACGGTCTGTAGGACGTTACTCGTTACTATTGTATAGTACCACGCTAGTACCACAAGATGCTTTCTATGGCGGCCGATGTGGTAATGCGAAGACAAAGCCTGGAGAGAAAATTTGATATATAGATAAATTTGTTCATTATATCCGTGGGTGTGTAAGACTGGTAAATTTGCAACTGGTCATCGTCAAGTATCCGTAGGAACCAACTGTATGGTTCTACACTTACAGCAGACTAATAAAGTGCAAAATTCTTCCACCAGATACACTGTATCATCCTGTGTTACCAGTAAAAATGAACGATAAACTTATGTTTGTTCGTTATCAAACTTGCGGGAAAGAAATGTCATATAATAATTGTACACATAACAGCGAGGAAAGAGCGTTGTTATCGACGTGGCTAATTGATGAAGTGAATAAGGCAGTTGTGCTTGGTTATAAGGGTTAGAAATGTATGAGATCTGGAAATATGATGTTATGTGTTACGTTAAGGACGACGGTATAGATGGATTATTTTCTGAAATGATGAATAAATTTATTAAAGACAAGCAACAGGCATCTGGATGGCCCAGCATTGTACGAGTGATACAGCACGCCATCAGTACATTGAAGATTTTAAAAGTGCAGAGAATATTCAATTGGAATCTTCTTAAATTGTTAACAACTCTGGTCGTAAGTCTTTAGCTAAATTCTTTCTGAATTCATTCTGAGGCAAACTTGGGCGGAGAGAGAATCAGCCCAAAGTAGCTCTTATAAACCAACCGCAAGAATTCTATCAATTGCTTGTTAGCCCTATATTAAACGTCAATAGTATTATTCCTATTAATTATACAACACAAGAAGCCAACTACGAATTTACAGAGGAATCTTTTGAAATTCTTTCCAATAGCTGTATTGCTTCTTATGCGACTTCTCAAGCTCGTCTTAAACTCTATTCGTAGCTGAAGCAAATTGGGGATCGAGTATTGTACTATGATACAGATTCAGTGGCCTATGTAAATCTAGAGGGTTAATCTGATCCACCAACAGGAAAATGTATCAAGGACATGACAGATGAATTTGAAACGTATGGTCCCGGTAGTTATAATACAGAATTGGCGAGTCGTGGCCTCAAAATCTATGGCTATAAAGCGATCTGTCCAAAAGTTTGTAACGTCTAAAGTCAAAGGGATAATATTGAATTATGCAGCTACTAAAAATCTCAATTTATCTACAATCAGAGACATAATATTAAATGAAAATAAATGTGATGAGGAACCAATAGTTGTTTCTGCGCGGCAAATACGAAGAACATGCAATCATCAAGTTATAACCAAAGACGAATCACAAATATACAGATTTAACTCAAGGAAACGAAATTTTGTAGACAATTATGATTCCATTCCTTAGGGCTTTAAAAGGCCTAGTTAAAGTCTTCTGTAGCATGTGCGATAACAAAAATATTGTTTTGTTGCAACTTCTCGTTGAAGTTCAATCACGCATGGAGAAAGCAGCTGATCCATTACGCTTCCAAAGGTATTTTGAACGTCGCGATAACAAAAAGGCTTTAAATATTCGATAAGGACTTTTATAATCAGTACTGGGATGAACAAACTCTTAAAGAGAACTAAAGCACGGTACCGAATCTTCTACTTTCTATGCATTTCCATTTTAATACTAAATGATGTCTAGACGGGTTTCGAGGAATTTTATTCATGTCGAAGCAGACTGTTGAAAACTACTCGGCAATTAACTTGAAATTTTGACACAACGTTACATTTACTCCAAATAAGAAGAATCTATAATAAACGTGCGGGTATACGGGAACCCATCGTACTGTGAGTGCCAGACTAACACAATAGATTTTTTTTTTTAAATGAGATATATTCCAAATCTCAAGTCAAAATACAACTACTTTGTTTGTGACAGACTATCTAACTAATAATTAATAATATTTCCACTTTGTATTAAATACGTTTGTTCCCAGTTTTAAGTGAATGTGAACGTTTACCCGGACCAGACTATCGCATTTTAAGTTGCATGAGTATGGAACAAAGTAATGGCCATACGTGTCAATTGAGCCGTATCGTATTGTGGTTTGCGTGAGTCTGGCTTTGGCACTAAAGTCGGTATTGACGTTCAACGTGCAATTTTAAGGTTTTGTATTGTGTAATTAAAATAGTATACTTTGTTGTCAATCAGAAAAACATGCTTTTCCGAGGGAAATTAATGATAAATTTGGTGCAAAACTAGTATATTGAAAATATTATTAATATAAATCAGGATGCTAATCATGGTTATAATAAAATCGATGGTCAAATTAAACCTAATAGTGATGAAATGTGGAAAAACCAAAATGTATCTCTTATAGTTGAGGTAAATTATTTTTGTTACGTGAGCATTTATATACTTTATGTAAGCTTTACTATGTATTTTAAGAAGAATGCAATCAAACATTCAGTAACAGCATTATTTCTGCTGTAAATATAAGTAACTTTGGCAAGTCTTCTAACGTAGGTAATAACGCCTTTTTAATTCAGGTTGATATTGTCTCCAATTTTATCAAATTACCTACCTATTTTATTGATTCGTTGTTTCAGAATAAATATGAAAGTGATTCAGAAGAAAAATAATATAACATGCTAAAAATGTCCAACAAATTCGACCAAAAGGCTGTAGTGTTGCTGACGTTTATTATCTTGAAGTTACACCTGTATCTCCAACACTTGAAAATGCCTGGGAAGTTCTTAAAAATAAGGAGGTTAAAACTGTACCAACAAAAATCATTGTGTTACAAAATGTAATAATAAATGATTTAATAGCTAGTAACAAAGCCGAGAATGTAGAACAAATTGCTTTTATTATTTACACTAAGAATGTAGAAGAATAGAAAGAGTGATGCCTCTGGCGAAGAGACACTAGTTAAGTATGTTCGCCAAAAAATACAAACAAAAAACATTTCAACCACCGAAAGGAGTGAACATCAAGTTTGTGAAGTGAAATCCAGAGAACGTACGAGATACCCAGAGCTTGGAAGAAGAATATAAGAAAAACTAAATTAAACCATGGTAAAGCCTACATAAATATAAGTGGGAATATAGTAAATGAAAGGAAATTAAGACCACCTTGTAATAAAGATTGCATGTATAAATGTAATTATCATATCTTAATTTTCATAAAGCTTTCCAGTTACAAATAAGACTAATTCAGAAATTGAATCTGACTAACAATTTTTCTTTATTTCAAGAATTCAATTTGTTTACAAATTTTCATAAGTTTCTCAATTTTGTAAGTTTCGTTGAAGATATTTTATGTTAGCCAACGCAAATATTAAATAAACGAATTTAGGTGGACACAATATTGTTTTTACTTTAGGTTTAATAGTAATTAAATACACGCAAGTCCTAATAACATACTTCAATACATATGCAAGACTACCGCAATTGGCTTTTTTTCGTTTATTTGAAAAACATGTTTGTTAAGCATTAATGACAAAAATAAAAGTAAATTAAAAGTTAATAAGATGAAAATTCAGTACTACTTTAAACGAAGGTTTAATAATCTGAATAACATTTAAGCTCAAGTCTTCAAAATGCATTTTATACGAAAGCGTTGTGCTATAGAGTTCCGATAGTATCGCACTCACAGTGCAACATATCCCCGAAATTTTGACACAACGTTGCATTCGAATACGTGCGTGTTTTTATATACGTAATACGGGAATAAGGATAAATTTTTTATACAAAGTTGCATTCGAATACGCGCATGTGTTTGTATATTTAATGTGGGAACACGGGACAACGGAATAAGGAAACACATATTCTTGAAATATTGTTAGGCCATATCGGTGGTCGCGACAAAGCCGCAGCGGTATTGCGAGAACACTGAGATCAAATAAGTACAACACTAATTAGATCAAATTAGATCAGATCAGTTCAAATCAGGTCAAACAATATCAAATTAGTTCAAACCAGATCAAATCAGAACAAATTAAATCAAATAATATCAAATTGGTCCAAATCAGGGCAAATCTGATTAAAAGAGTTCCAATCAAAATAATTCAGAACAAATTAGATCAAATCAGTTCAAACCATATCAAATAAAATCAGTTCAAATAAGGTCAAATCAGATGAAATCAGAACAAATCAAATCTGATATACCCAGATCAAATCAGTTCAAATCAGATCAAATCGTTCAAATCAGTTCAAATAAGATAACGACATAAAATTGTATAAATAAAATTGAAAAAAAATTTGAAAGACAATTGTATATTGGAAGAAGTAACAAAATCAATCAACGCTCAGTAGCAAAGTTTATGTCTACTTGGTATTTGTGATTGCAGGTTAAAGATATTGAACAAGGGACAAAACGTAATACATTTTAAATAAAAGAAATCCACATTTATACGTTGTGGATGATAAAAATTGTTAAGACTTGTCTCATTGAAGAACGGGAAGTTTCCACGAGAGTGGACCGAGTTATTAATAAGTTTTATTTAATTTATTTCTTAATTACAATTTTATTAAGTTTTTGCTAGGGAACTTAATTATATTATGGATTTACAACACAAGATAAAGCTTTAAATCCGTTACAATTACTTTTACAAAAAGTATCGTTCGTAATATAATTTAATATGGTTATTTCAATTTTTTAAATTTTGTTTATATAAATAAATTGAGTGAATTATTTATTTAATTACAAATTTGTCAAGGCAGAAGAATATTAGCGTTATAAATTAATGATTAATTAATTATACTACATGTTAACAGTACTAAGTTCTAAATACTAATAGCGAAATCGCGGGGCGATTTCCTATCTAAAATGAGCAGCGTCTTCAGCTGTCAAATAACTTCGCCCTGTTTCATATGTTTGTGTACTAATTTCCACACGTGCCTTATATATATTTATTAAAATTACTTTAAAAGCACTGTGATTCGTCTGACAACTATGAAACATATCTAATTCTAAAAGTATCTCATTACTTATTATATACGATACGGATACATAATTCGGAAGTAGATTTTGTATAGTAACCAAATAAACTCACCCCTTATACTGTCTTCAAATAATTTATATAAATCCTTTTCATGTTAGGTACACTTTAAGCAGAATAACAGGTAGATTACTTGTACGTGTTCTTAATATGACTCTTTTTCTTTAACTTTCAACGTCGCTTCACAAATACCAAATAAAATCTACATTTGTATCCCCCGCGCATAAATTTAGTTCGCGTTATTTACATCTGGTCAGTACGCAGTTAGATTTGTGAGACTGAGCACGTGCCTACAGCTTCAAGCAAAATATTGTGAGACCATGTCTCAAACAAAAAATCTCTAAAAATTTTCGTAGCTATTTGCCAGAATATTTGAAAATGGGTTTCATAGCGCGTGGTGTAAATAAACAATATCCAATATCTTTATTGAGTCATGAAACAGTAACCAATATGGCATTGAAGCAAAGTCGATTACGAGAACATATTTCTACAAAGCATCCAAATGATACATAGTATCCATTAAAATTTTAAATACATACAAAATTTCAAAGTCGTCCAACCATCGTTGCATCATTTAAGAAACAACAAAGATGGAATAATTTCCGCTTATCTTATTTTACAGTTGATTGCAATAAGATGTGAAAGCTATAAATTAGAGAAACTGTTACAAAAGAATTTATGTCAACATCACTGTATCAGGATACACCTGAAATTATTTTAAAATCGTTGCCTTTGAGCAAGAGCTACAGAAAAGGTACAAAAAAGTGG
>WYDF02261375.1:0-19204 GCA_009867245.2 Adranes taylori
GACTCGAGTTTCGGACGTGGGTCCATTAACGAACTGACTGTTGTTATGGTCGAGTTGTGTCGTTTGCTGCGCGTGTCTGTCTTCTGTATAATGTTATATATGCGGCATTGTCGGATGTACTATTTCTTTGTGATGTTGACGTTCATTGTTTCCATATAAGATCTTGAATGGTTATTTACCATGTTCTATGTTATTTACCACTCACATTACGACATTTACTACTCACATTACGCCAACCACCTACTCAACAACAATCACCGACAAGGTCCAATTGAAGAAACTATGAAGATCTTGAAAATGAACAATAAAAATATAGACATTAAAGAAAACATTGAAATTTTAAAAATAAACTAAACAATAAGTTAATAAATGAACAGATAAACTGCAAACTTAACAATCTACTAACACAACTCAAGATCTTATATAGAAACAATGCATGTCAACATCACAAAGAAATAGTATATCCGACGCCGCATACATAACTTTAGACAGAAGACAGAAACCCGCAGGACACGACACAACTCGACCATAACAACAGTCAGTTCGTAAATGGACCCATGTCCGAAACTCGAGTCACAAAGTAAATGATATATTATAGTGCTTACGACGTTTTTCACATATTATATATATATATATATAATATATATGTAACTTTTTTAATGTAAATGTATTTAAAAGGCCTCTAGTATATGAAAGATGGGTTATCTGAACCGAAATTTTATGTAAATATTTATTTAATAGTACACAAATTGTATTACAATTTAGCAAAATTAACATTATTATTTTAACTATAAAACTGATATAAAGAGTACGCATTTCTACTATACCTACTCAGTTCTACTGTACGTAAATAAAATAATATAATTACTCAGTTCTACTGTACGTAGAACTGAGTGCATGCATTCTACTATATGTACTCAGTTGAAAGGTATAAAAAAATTAAATAAAAGCAGCGTATTGTTTCACTTATGATATTATGAAACAAAAACTACTTAGTTAACTAAAATCTATTAACTAATGGGATATTATTGCTCTATTTTGTCAACTGCTGTATACTATACTAATACATTGTATTATATACTTTCCAAATATTATTCTTAAATTTGATATTGTCACGTATTTTTTTCGTGAAAATATAGAGGGGTGGATTTTGTGTGGAAGGACTTAAATAAATGCCAAAGTTTAAACCCAGTCGACTATAAAAAGGATCGATAAATATAAGATAATAATTGATTTCGGTATTGTGAATTAATTTATATTGATTTAAATTGGATCAGAGCGGCGTATAAAATAATAAAACTCAATATGATTTCTATTTATAGTTATCAATTAAATTCAGAAATTTATATGTTTGAGATTTTCAAAATAGCCAAAAATAAAATAATATAATTAAACAAACATTTGTGCTACAGCTATCGCAAACAAACACTTCTCCACTTTTAGTTATTTTTTATTTTATAAATCCGACATAAAACTGGCTATGACACTGTAAAAGAACTGCTTTTCTTTGGTAGCCCTACACCTACTATAACTTCTCTCGGTAAAAAACAGATCATAGCTGGGAGCCAACTTGCGATGCGCTTAATCGCGCCTACATTCGGCTATTTACAAAGTGCATGTGTTACTTAGTCGCGCTTATAATTGTGCCGACAAAACAATAACTAATGGAATCTATGCCAGCTACACATGTTTACCTAATGATTGTATTTATCCAAGAATTAATACAAACTTATGGAAGCTACACATGTTTACATAATGATTATATTTCGTAATGTTCAATGTACTTACTAAGGCTAAAGTCGTTTTTATATCACTCCTATTTTTAAACAGAATAAGTATAACTAATAAACAATAATACTGATTTTTAGGCGATACAATATGTATTTTCTCTGTTTAATATAAGGTTTTTAATTAATTAATCTAGCCTTTGACATATCAAAAATACGATTATCTTGAATAAATCGTATAGTCAGTTCTTTAGTTCATTTTAGTTTAATACAACTTAAATAGTGACTAACTTATTGCAATTAATTAGGACATTAATTATTTAATAATCATTGTGCCTTAAAAATAATGTAACGATATCTTTCTTTTATTATTAGGTTCTTCTGTTAAAGTATAATTTTTCTTCTTTGCATGACTATATGTACTTCTTAAAACACATACTTTTCGAACGGCACCTATATTTCTTACACTTTATCTCATAGTAGACACTGTAGTTTTTCTTAAACCTACAAAGTGTTTTGCATAATTTGTTATGTATTTAATTGCGTTACATTACACTGATTGTTATCAAATATGTCACACCCCTTTTTTGCAATGAATTTACTATTTGTATGAAGCACTTGTTTAATAATTTTATATTTATACACTGAAACACGATACAAGTTATTTGATAGGTATTAAAGTAGAACCGTTTTTTGCTACCCTACGTTTTTTAAATTTATTTATTCTTTAATTTGATTAAATTTATAATTTTCAGTAGATTAGTTATATTGTTTAAAGTTATTACCATAATATTGTAGATGATTACAAATATCCATATTAATATTAATTTTTTTTTATAAACCTTATAAGCACACTAGTGACATTTGTCATGCAATTTTCTGTCACTCATCTCTATGACCATTGCATTCAATGGAGATGAACACACCAGACGATGTGATAGCAGAGTGACATTATTGTTACTTAATCATGAAACTTCTCCGTCACGAAATTGTTACTCGTGCGAAATTGTACGAAATTGTACACACATGGGTGACAGCTTGTCGTCGTTTTGAAAATGGTTACAACTTTAGGATTTGTTGTGAGAGATTATAACTACAAGTCAGATTAAATATATTTTTACACTTCCTTATTTCTTCTTTATTTTTATTATGACCGCTTTCGTCTATTACGTAGGTATCACTAAATAACTATAAATACTACAAAGAGAAATAAATCAAATATATTATACTTAGACTTTAGAATATTCTAGACTTTAGACTCTAAAGTTTAGAGTATTCTAAAATAATAAGTCTAAAAAACAATAATAATATAATTATACTCTAATTTATTTATTTATTTTTGTAGCATTTTAGTTATTTGATGAAGCCCAATTAATAGGCGAAGCTGCTCATGATAGAAATAAAGAAAAAATCAGAAAGTACAGAAATATATTTAATTTGACTTAAATCCCTTATTCTAGGATTAATCAACAACAATATGGTCAATATTTATATTTAAACAATTTAGTTCTTGTTATATTAAATATAAATATTCATGATGCAGTAATTAGTGTGCAAATTGTAATAGAAGTAAATAATTCGAGTTCTTCATGGAAAATGTGTCTAAGGGAAAAAGAACTATGATATGAAGTCAGAAATTGAAGAAAAGAAAATAATCGAACGTACCAAAATTAATTTGTTACATACAGTAACAAAAATATTTAATTTGTTAAAGTATTCCTCGCTCATTCTGTAATAGCCAGGAATCTTCTATATATAATGTGTTTCCCCGATAATAAGATCCGGTCTTATAGTAATTTTTGCTGCAAAAACATGTCGCGTCCTCCTCGAACATCGTCATAAAGCTCCAAATCTCAAATCCCAAATTTCATATCCTCTAAAATCATTGGCCCTAGCCTCTCATGTTGATCAATAGAGCTCTCCTCAAATGTCCATGTAGTCTACTCATAAAGCATTTGCAACACAGCTTTTCATTATTTTTGTGAAAGACTCTCGTACGCGGCGTCTACGAGAGTGTGTGAGTACGCTAGCGATGTCACAAATGGCGCGTCTGCTAAATTACTCTAGAATAGAAATAAATATTCGGCCATATAAATCTCGGGCGCCAGGTCAGTTTAACGTGAGACCGCATGTAGGAACTGATATTAGTTCCACGGCCCCAGTGGACTCACTGGGTGCACCGGTAGCTAAGTATGTAAGTAGTCCCGAAGTTCGTGTTTCTGTGGGCAGCTGAAAATATCTATAAGTGCGGTCGTAACACTTTCGGGGTTGAGCCCCTTCCCCCGCCTCCCCTTTCCCTCTCGCCTTCCTTAAGACGGATTATATTATGTGCGGTTACGTATGTGGTTTATAAAAATATGGGAATGGCTGACTTTTTTTTTCTTCTGAGTCCCCCCCGCCTACTTTCTTGTTGACTCTTGTTGTTGTATTTTATTTCATCATTTCTGTTTTCATCGTCAAGAAAAACTTACGTACCTACATAACTATTGTCACAATGCTTGTTAAAAATGAGACTGTATTTGGACTGAAAAGTAAACTGAAACAAAGCAATTGATTAGTTTGTACAAAGCATATCCCATTATCAGCTTCAAGTTTATTTTATTATAAAAACCACGTTTTGGCCTTCATATAAAATAAGCTTTAGTCCACACCATTCTTTTTCTTCTTTATTTATTTTTTTCTCATCTTCTTATTTTGAATGTGCATTTTTTTTGAATATTACAGATTGAGCACGGAAGGCTTTATAAAACCTTCCAATAATAACTAAACAACAATTGCCTTCACAGTTCTGAGTGTTAGTGCCAGAACAAATGTGAAATTTATTTATTTGTCCATTTTTGAAAGAAAGAAAAATTCTAACAGAGCCACGGACAGAGAAAATAGTCACAGATTTTTCTACGTATGCATGAGCTCTGGCAAAAAGTCTCTAGAGCAGAGTTGCCTAATCTTCTCCGCGGCGAGCCTCTCTGGATTATAAGTATATATTTTCATGCTCCCCCTCCCAACACTAACATAAGCGCGACACGTCGCGGCATAATCGAGCAGCGGGTGTAGGACGGTGCAAGCTGACACCTGTCTCGACATGTCATAAACAACGATCAAATGGGTAAATTACTGACTAAATAAATAAGTGAAGTAATGAACTGAATTAGTAGGTAGGATTTACGTCATAAAATGAATTTTTCTTTCGGAAATGGAAGAACAATGTCCTCCACCCCTAAAATGTCACTATGTCTCCCAAGGGCGACGTGTAAGGACAGCTTCAAAAAAACTTTTTCGGCACCTATTATTTTACTTTTTCCCAATCTCTGCAATTACGATTTCATTTTTAATATCTTTTTCCTGTAAGGACATTTCAGATGGAGAAACTGTCTTATTTATTTCTATTATAAGTGACACACAAATTAATGCAAGTTAAATAACTGAACAAGAAGATAATAACATAGGAATAACTAAATTGCTTAAATAAAATATACAGGCTTATAATTAAAAGCTCTCACAACTAAGCCAAAAAACGTAACCTCGCTCTTGGTGAGCGTAGACGGTTGGAAAAATCAAATGCGAGAAGCTTTTGAATGCTATTCGCAATCGAGCTCTCATCATATAGACGACCTGCTTGTACGAATTCGAGCTCGCATATTACTATCAAACTATTGCATTACCATATTAATAAACGGTAAGAATGGAATTACAAATTATTACGTTACTACAAAATTATTACAAATTATTTAGTTTGTTTCCATACAATGCAATAGTTGATAGTGAAGTGACAAATTGTTGCATGCCAAAAGCCCTTTGTGAACGCATAGCATATGGCCCAGTAAAGTACGCCTTTACCCTGAAAAAATCATTACTCACACATTTCTATTGGCTTACATAGAGCGTATTTTATTGTATAAAATCCCAAAAATCGCGGAAAATCACCACACGCGGCTTCGCTCGGAAAAGGGGATAAACGGCGGAAAAGCGATCATTCTTTGAAGCAGCTTAACTTGGGAACCGCTTCTCGCAGAACACTTATTTTGTTTTAGTTTTATCGCAAATTTTAAGGTCTTCAACTTTGTTCTTTAACCATTTTTAGATATGTCGAATATATTTTTAAGAATTTTTAAATACGTACGAACTATTTAATTATTTTACCAAAAATTTGCTTTCAAGTGGCCATATTTAAGAAGATAAGGCCTAAATCAAGTTTTTGTTCAAATAGAATTGATGAAACTCGCCGTGACGCCCAGTACAAACTGGTGCACTAATTATGAGCGCTAATTATTACCACTCAATAGCTTGATTTAAGAAAGGAATATATTTATCAAAGATGTATTTATAATAATATATTTACAAGCTATCTTCAGCATCAGGTTTCTACAAGATAAAATCAGGTTAGCACGTATATTGGATATCACTATCATGCTTTTCCGGGACTGCCTTATTGGTTCTCAATCTTAAATCTACAAAATCAACACCAAATTTGTACTTAAATAAAAAAGAAAGGAACAATGACAGCTCAAAGTTTAGAAGAAAAAAAATACTCACAAAGAAGTTAGTATTTGTATCAATTATATTTTCTTCATCAGCGTCTTCTGTGTTTTCACGGTTAACGCCTACACAATAGGCACATATAAAGGAATGTTTTAAGTCGAATTTGACACAACTGCAGCCAGATTCACGCAACTTAACGTGCTGCGCTGAAATTTCTGACACAATACCATAAAACCTTTCAAATTCTTCAGTATACGGTAATGTTTCTGGTATGATGTTTATCCATTTTGTCAAAAAACTTTCTGTAAGTCCTCTTCCATGAGTTACCTACTAGTGATTGTCATGGAACGCATTAGTACCTGTTTAATTGTCATATCTCACCAAATTCCAAACCAAAGTTTATCCCTCCTCCTGATAGTTACCAAAGTTTATCACTATTCATCCTTGTTTGCAAATTTGGCATACTTTGTAAGTAAAGATGCCCATATTTAGCGTAATTTATGTCCAGCAAAATTTTAACATATCTTTTGTTACTTCCAAATGCAAATCCCAGTTTCCTGTCCAATTTCCTCTTAAAAACATCCTCATCATCAAATTAGCCTGTTTTAATTACTGGCACCAAAGTTTTGAAGTTCTGTTGCTTTCATAATTCTCAATTAAGATTGTAGTGTGGTCGTATTTATTTTGCACAACTGTTCCCCTTACATTTATTTTAAGTTCTGAATCATTCAGTACTTTTTCGGGACAATTCCAAACAAAGGACAATTCCTTTGTTTTCAATTTCAGTTTTTCGTTTGACTTGTTTAGTTTTTAATCATTAGATCAGTGAGAGCACAGAAAATTAATAAATTAGCTCTTACCGCCCTAGAGTATTCGTGTCTAGACAGAATGTGTGGCACCGAATTTTAGCATAAATTGTGTATAGCACATTTTCCAACCTATTTCCGCTCATAAGGTATTCAATTGTACCAAGAAATGACATTAAAAATTGAAATTCGCCCAAGCTTAAAATAATAGTGGATAGCTCTGGAGTACATGCAACTATCTGGAATGCTTTTAGGTATAGAGCTTTTAGGTATAGTAGATTTCATTCTATGCTTTGAACTTTATTCTTGAGCATACAAGATTTCTGAATAAATTGTACTGGTACTACCAGGATCCTAATTAATGAATAGCGAAGTAATTATATTGCTGGTGAAATATGGTTTTGTAGTGCCAACGGTCGAACTATTATATCCATTCCAATTTGAGGATTACTCTCTAAAGAAAAACTCCTTTGTAAGAGCCAAAGAATTTCATCTAACAATAAACTTATTAAATGTGTGTCGGTTGGACGATTTTTAATCGCATTTGATTTGCCAAGTACTTTAACATATATTTAGGCTAGTATATTTCCAAATTTTTATGTGTACTCTGCAGAAATTTCCGATTGAATTCGGGGGATTTTGTATTTTGAGAAAAAAAAACAGATGCTGGAGTTAGTGCAACAGATTCATTACATATTTCATCTTATTTCTGATTTGTCAGTAGTCACGTGACTGGTTCAGCGAACCACAGATTGAAGCAGTCACGTGACTACTGACAAATCATCAATAAGATGAAATATGTAATTAATCTGTTGCTCTGCTTTGTAAACGAACAATCAGCATTGCCTAAAATAAATTGAACAAATGCTTTTTCACAACAGTTTGACTCCTGATGTTCCACAATTGATGATAGAAACCTTTGAATTTCGCTGTACGAAATACCGGTTTCTAATACTAAAAGAACATCTATTAAATGCCATGATCCGAAATGTTGGTGTAGATGAATTGACAAGTCAAATTGGAGAGGAGAAATGTATGAGCCCAGGCGCCCATGCGAAATAATACTTTCTTCTAAAAAGGGGCAATGTTTTGAGTAGACTTCGGGATTTCCTCTTTTATCAAGTAAAATTTTTTCCACAATCGGGTATATCTTTTGTATCACAAGACTCTTCTCTACTAGAGGGGTAATTGTCTGTGATAAACACTTTTCCTCTAATATTGTCCAGAATTATTTTAGCAGCTGCTTCAACAGTTTTCATTCTTTTATCTGAATCTGTCAACATGCCACCATTCCAATTTTCTTTAATTATATTTCTATTTGCAGACTTAAGACATACGATTGGATTTTTATTGATTTGTTCAACTATTTTTACATTGTCGCTGTATACGTCAAATAACGTCTGAAAAGAAATCGCGATCAAGTTCAAAGCCAGAATGAAAGCTTTCCATTTTTTTCTAATAGTTCTTCTTTTCTGTGTATAAAATGAAGACGTTTTTTTAAACTTCTATATTTGGACTTCTATAAGCCGCCCGCAGAAAAAAATACAGTAAAAACTTTTGTGACATTTTATGTGGTATAAGCCTCTGCAGCATCTAAATCTGAAACACCATTTACTGTATTCTACACAATTTGTCCCCAATCATCATTTTGTTCTTTTGTTTCCTATTTCACCTTAGTACGTCTCTTTTATTAAAATTACTGCAATCCGTTAATACGCAATTCAAGGAACAATTTTTAATATAAAAGTTTTTTCTAAAAAAAATTTTTCTTGCTGAAAAAAATAAAGGAATGTCGATGTTTCGGTGTCTATGCATGGATGTAAGTATGTCTGTATGTTCATGTACTTATGGCTGTACGTCTGTATGTTCAAGAATTTCTCCTTCCCTATGGGACGGATCTGGTTGAAATTTGATAGACAACGGTAGACTATGAGCCCCCAGAACGGTGAAACTTTACACACATGTTGTACCTTGTATTATGTGTCGAAAAAGAAAATCCCATGTTGCCAAATTGTATAGGAAGCGGTGTTACCACGTGTAAAGCTTAAAAAACTTTTTAAAATATCTCAGGAACTATAAAAGATAGGACATTCGAATAAACTTTATTGTACAGGCTATATAAAGGCCCTTTGATTTTGTTTGAAACATTTTCTTCCAAAATCACAATTTAAGATATATATAGGGTGTCTTTTTCATGAAAAGTTTCGCAAGATTTTTTTAAATTTCTTGTGTTGAGAGCTTCTTTAATACTTAAGCGACTAAGCGAGTTAAAAAAAATCGCATGTCATAGCGCCGGAGTAATTTGATCTTGAAAAACAAATGTACTACTCTAAATATCTCTGTTCCTATGAAAGCTGGAATTATTAAACTTGGGGAACTTATGTAAGACCAGGCAGCCTCAATTTTGCAAGTGTGATCACCTGAATATACTTGACTGATTTTGAGCAATACATTTTTTTTTCAAAAACTTTTTAGTAACTCCCTGTATATTTTCTTATATTTTGGTAGCCCTTATGATTTGCTTTACAATGATATCACATATGGTGGGTCTAGCCCTGATCAGTTCAAAGATATGACCCTTAATAACTTAAAATTTAGACGTTCAACAATCATATTATATACATGTAACACATATGTAATAGCTCATATATGCAAAGTTACAGGAACACTTATTTTACGTTGTACGATACATATAAACTGCTTTCGCAATTGAATAAATGTTGTTATCAGTGGCAGGTACATATTATAATTTTTGGACGGGCTCGAAATGACTATTTTATTGAGAAACTCAGTTTTTAAATTAAAAAACTGAAATTTAGTTCGCATACAGTATATTGTATTATGCGTCCAATGAAAGTAATGCCATCCCAACAAGTGCCATAGAACGCGATGTTGCCAGATATTTCAGGAACTATAAAACATAGGACACTTGAATAAACGTTATTCTATAGGCCACCAAATGTTCGTTCAATTTTATTTGAAACATTTTTTTCTAAAATTACAAACTAAGATATATACAGGGTGTGATAAGATATATACAGGGGTTTTATAAAGTTTACGATCGATTTACTTGAGACCAGCTATTGTACTACATTAAATATCTTGGTTCCTATGAAAGTGGAAAAAATAAAACTTGCAGAACAAGTGTAAGACCCAGGGACCTCAATTCTACGCAAAGCGGACACGAAGAAGAGTGACTCAAAAGCGGTAGTGGGGAAAAGTCAAAAGTCAAAAACCGGATAGCGCAGCTGTCCTCGTCGTAGGCAAATACGGGGAAAATAAGCAATACTTTTCTTCATTTACATAAGCAATTTTTCTCTTTTCCGTAGCATTTCCGGACAGAAAATGCATTGTTCTTTAAAATAATAGTTCTCACATATAAACAATAGTATTTTGTTTGGTGATCTGTTATGGAAGACATAGTCTTCCATAAGACATAGTCTTCCATAACAAGACATAGTCTTCTTGCTGGATAAACTTGAATTGAACTTTTCGCATATAACTTCTGGCACTTAGTATAAACAATGTCCCTACTTAATCCTTCTAACTCTTCATCCATCCCGTCCTTTTTATCCGCACTTTTTTTATTATAGTTTCTAATCCACGGGTATCACAAACTACCTCACCATTACTCAACAAGCCGCTACAAAAAAACACGAACATCTTCTTGTGACATTTTAACTCGCATAGCGTAGTGAGAAACAATTGACCATCCTTGCTACTTACTGCCGTGCGTCACGCCGACTTTCACTTAGCTAAGCTGAGTCAGGCTTTAAACACACACGTTCTTGAGTTTCCCCCTAATTACTCGTCACATTGTTAACTTCAGCCCATTAACTCTTACAAATTGAAAAAGCTATGAAGACAAGGCAGAACTTTTATTTGAACAAAAACTTGATTTAGGTATTATTTTCTTAAATAGGGCTACTTGAAAGCAAATTTTTAGTAAAGTAATTGAATAGTTTCACGTTTTTGAAAAATCTTAAAAATATATTCGAAATATCTAAAAAAAAATGGTTATAAATAAAGTTGAAGACCATAAAATTAGTGATAAAACTTTAAAAACAATAAGCTTTCTACGTGACGCAGTTTCCAAGGCAAGCTGCTTTAAAGAATAAGCACTCTTCCGCAATTTTTTTCGCTTCTCCGGGAAAAACCAAATGGTGATTTTCCGGAACTATTGGGATCATATGCAACAAATTACTCTCTATGCGTAAATAACGATTTTTTTCAGGATAGCCCATGTAACTGAATATATCTTTACTGTCCTACTAAGTGTATTGATGGATTGATCTATTGAAGATTAATCATCTATGGTGATCCATCACAGATGCCACGGAATTGTTTCCCAACGCGTGGAATATATTCCTCAATTTTTTTACAATGACAATTTATCTGTCATTGTAATGTTAGTAGCAGCTAGAAATACTATACCTCAATAGCGGCTACACATTTAAAATATGTTTAAATATTCAAGCTGCGCCAACTCATTTGATTATATCCCATTCTAACTTGCTTTTGAAGTTAATTGCATATTTTCCTTGACCAAGGTTTTCATATTAGTTCACATTACTTAACCATTTGCACTTGCATTGCGTTCAAGGTTCTGTGCACCCTCTAGGGATTTTTAAAAATGTATGTATGTACTTTAATACTTTCGCGGCAGATCACATAAATTCATCTTTCATGTTTTGCCTATAAAATATAAATATACAAATTTATTATGTAATACATATTTTATGTTCAAAGCTATGTGTTTTATGTTTATTTTTTGACACTTATTTCAGTTGTCTTTTATACCAATTCTCGTAAGAAACACATCTATACTGTATTATGAATTATCATTATAATGTCACATTATACGCTTCCTTGATATGAAGTATAAATATTGATTTGTTTTTGATGATCAAAGTTTTCATTTTATTCGGTACTACTCTCTGAATTGAATATTCTATTACACTTTAACATAAATAACAACCTTAAAGTAAGATATATTGCTGATCCGGAAGAAAACCGTCACAAGTCCAGAAACCAGTTCTTTTCAGAAAAAACGTTTCAATTTTTTTTTTATTTTAACCGCTCTAAATTGAACTTTGTTCCCAAAATAAGTTGTAAATACCTGATTAAGGGATAATTTGATCATCTGTTCCCGGTATTAAAAGTTGTCCACTGTCCTGGAAACTATTTCTATAAAACAAATTTAATGAATTGTGATTTGATTTGTGACATTTTTTGTTATATTTTTCACTTCCACTTGAATAGGCTACGTACACATAACACACTACTAATATTTTCAAAAAAGTAATTTATTCAATAAAAAATAATAAAATAACTCATTATTATGAGCAAAATTATAATTATTAGTAAATATCATCATAAAAGTTCAGAAATTAAAAGCACCGAAATAAAGAAAAAAATCTTTGAAATAAAGAAATTAGCACATTATTATGAAAAAATTCAAAAGTAGTTACAACGTGTTTTATTTTTGCAATTCACTTGTAACTCTCCCTAAACTTTTTTACTTTTTCCCTCACGTTTAATCCAGGTTTTTTCGTGTGTCATGCTTTTATTGACCTTCTGCTCCAGCATGGTACGCTCTTTTACTTTTCTCTTTTGTCCACTGCCAAGGCTTGCACTTTCTACACTACACCTTGTGGTATTCAGTGAATTAGAAGTTTACCATCCTCAGGTACGTAATCAGGATTCCTATACCTAACGTTGGCGTCAAAATCTTCAATTTCTTGTTTTGTTTAATTTAAAAGGTCTCAACAAAATTAAGGTCTCATCAGGTCTCATTAGGTTACGTCTCCTCAAGATTACAAGGTACAGAAAGTTCAGTTTCATCAGAATTAAAAGGCACATTAAGTTCTGTCTCGGTACAGTAGGTTCCGTCTCCGCAAGTATACAAGGCTCCTCAAGAGCGCAAATTTAGTCTCATCAGAATTAAAAAGTGTAACAGGTTCAGTTTCATGAAGATTAAAATGTAGTACATCAGGTTCTGTCTCGTTAGGATTACAAGACACAATAAGTCTAGTCTCATCATAATTACTTCGTTTTACCAGTAACATTCAATTCAACAGTGGCTTCTTTAATTTCACTCAGTATAGCACCGGTTTTCCACACTAAACTGGAAGAGTACTCACATCAAATAATATGGTTTTAGTCTCCTTAGACTCTTGTGCTGCAGACAATACTCTCCAAAACTAAAGATACTGCTCGTTTCATTTCCCCTTGAAATCACCGTTCCCCATATTATCCGGTACTGCTCTCATTGTAATTTCAACTTCCTCAGACTCCCCCAATATTATTTTTCTGTTCTTTACAAGGCTTAGTGCAGTTTTAGCCTCCTCCTGACAAGCACCGGTGTCCGCAAAATCCCTGATTTGAGTTGCTATGGCTCTAATGTTTGGGATGTTTCTAGAATCTGCAACATAAAAAGAAAATTGTGTTACACTTATTTCAAATGTAAAACCTTCATGAATGGAAAATATGTACTTACCTCTAGGTTGACTCAGGTTACTGTTTTTAACGACTTCTTGCACTTCAAGATTAATACTTCCCGACTAAAGCCTAAAAATCGTTTATTTCATCAGTATCCTATTGTAGAGAACCCATCAGAATGTTAACTTCTAAACAGTTATAATTCGGAAAAAAGTGCAAAACATTGAAAAATAATTCCGTTTTTATCACTAATAAAGACATAAGTCAAAATGTGTCAAAAACAACCAAATCAATCTCCTTTGATGTGTGCAACATTAGTAAGAAACTTGCATACTTACCGAGTTGTGACGTTTCTCGCGACATCGTTAGCACCACACTTGTACAGTAGCTGGATCACAACTGATCCAGCTAACAAGTGTCTTTTTTCTTGATTAATGGGTAGACACCAAACACCACTAGAAAAAAGACACTTCTGCTTTCTGTTATGACACTTTTCAAGAACAAAGAGACATATTTCAGAAGGTGTGGTAAAAAAACTTAAGAAATGGGACTTTTTTCCGGATCAGCAAATGAGACACGTAGTTCACAATTATTGCTTAGTCGACTTTGCATTTTCTTTATTTTGTCTAGATATCTGGACATTACCCGTAATATGCGTTAGTCATTTATTCTTAGTTCTTCTATATTTTACTTACAGTTTCAACGTTATACAGAGTAGATCAAAAGTTTTAGTTTTATAAAAATTCCATAATTGAAAACATATTTATACACCTTGACCCCCCCCCCCTAATAACTTCTATGGCATCTAACGTAAAACGGGCGCTTCTAAATTTGTATAATATCATTCCTCTCAATACCTGTGTGACATTATCTAGTGCTATCATCTGACTACTTAACTACTAATATCTCGAATATTAATATGTAACTAGGAAATAAGTGGAGTACTAGACGGTGTCATGCACGTCATACAAAACTTAAAATACGAATTAGAAACTATTATAAACTTAATAAAATCTATATTTAAAACTGGCATGTTTAAAAAGTTCCAGAATCAATCCAACCAGCAAAGTTAAAATATAGCTGAGCTGTGTGGAAAAGATATTAGATTTTTGATAAAACTGCTCAACGATTTCAGCAAAATGAAATTATTTTGAGTTATTAACAACCTCTTCCAGCATATTGGGCATGTATCTTTTCGGCGGTAAGTTTTGCAAATACACGGATCAAGATGGTAACTGCGAGGAATGCACTTGTGAGATGATTGTATTCAAAGATAAACGCTGCGAATGCGATAGAAAACATTTTAATAATATTCTATGGGCTACTGTCACCGTTTTCCAAGTAAGATTTGAATGAATTTAAATGTTGCTAGATTGTTTTTAAATTGTTTAGTGTTAATTGTAGTGAATATATTTAATTAATTTTTTGTTTTTTTTATGTTAGTTACTTTGTTGTGATATATTTATGATTTATTTATGATGTTAATAGAATAACTTACATTTGGATATAATAAAATTCATTGAATAACGTTTTTTTGTATTTATTATTAAATAAGTATACATCTTTTTTATTAATATTAATGGTAAGTACCGTTCTTTAATCGGATAAGATCTCAGAATTTACGGTGCCATTAATACATACAACTTATTTATCTATGTGGCAGTTTGGATCAACTTCAAAATTATTAATCTCGTTTCAGTATCAAAGTTCAAATTTTAAACAATTTAAATTTCAATATTCCCAATAACTCCATTTATTGAAAAATATTTTCTTAATAAGATCCATTAGAGATGGTGACATGATTTAACAATTACCCCTTCATCAGGACTAAATACAATAAATATGTCTATTTATCATATATATATATATATATATATATATATATAAATATATATACATATATATATTGAAATTTGGTGGTTCCCCGAGTGTAATCTGATGAGTAATTTCTTGTCTTCAGGGTTATATTGTCTTCAGTTTGCCAGCGTTCCGCCAAAGTAGCATTTGGCGTTGTCGAAGTTTAGAAAAAGTCTGAAAACTTATTGTGTGATGCGCTTAGTACAAAACCTTGTAACTCTCCTTTCTATGTTAGCGCTTGTGCCTGGTACGGCGACTGGCGTCGTGTCTAGGTAGATCCTTGATGATGGTCGTATACTGAGTGATTGAATGGAAGCTGATGGTGGTCGTACCGTAGATGCACTTTCGACAGGTTCGTTGTTCGTAAATTTAGTTATTTTTATTTCCACGGTAAGGATATAATATAATTTTCCTAGCGCTAGAAATGTTTTCTTTGTCATTTCGTGTGTTCATTGTGTCCAGTCATTTTTGGATTTCTATGGTTTCTTTAGTAATTCTCTTGCTATACTGGGTTTCAGTGGTTATTGTTCTAAAGTTAATCCTAATGTGTCAAAATCCATGGTTCCTGCTATAAACAATATACCAACTGATCAACAAAAGCATAAGGACCACAAGGAGTCACGGCAAACAACGGCGCGATATTTCAAAAGCTACTCTGTTAAATTGGGTTTTTGGTGGGTTGGGCAAAGGCGGACGTGCTGAGGTAGTTATAGACGGTGTTTGTGTGTTCAACAATTCTGATTGATATTTTTCCAATACAGACTAAATCACATTCATGGCAGGGTACCTCGTACACTCCGTGTTTTCTAGTGGAACTTTATCTTTTGGTTTGGATAATATGCTGCTGATTTTCTGGTGTGTATTGAATATTGTTTGGTGCCGTTTTTCTATAGGATAGATGATATCTTGTCAGTAGTTCCTTTTATGTATGGAAGAGTTGCACTTAGTTCAGAAGATGCTGGTTCCGGACATTGTATTTTGTGACATTGTTATTGCGACGTCAGAGTCGATTCCTTCGTTGTCGCTAAGTAGTCCCGAACGATGAATCAAAGTTTTTATTATAGAATTTTTGTCTGTCTTGAGTGGTGGTGTGAATGAGCCTGTAAGTAGCGGTTTATATGCATTTTCTCTCTATAAACTGTGTGTGCAAAAGACCCGTTAAGTTTCTTTGAAATTAGTATATCTAAAAATAGTAGTTGATGATCGTTTTCCACTTCTTACGTAAATTGGATTATTGGATGTTTGGCATTAAATGCGTCGAGAAATTTCAGTACTTCTTTATTTCCATGTGGTCATATAACAATATGTTGTCAACATAGACCAACAATAATTTGGGTTTTAGTAAGTGAAACTCTTTTCAAGGACAGATTTGGCTGCGTCTGATATTTCATGATTGGACAGGTTGCACACTGTTGTTCTACAAAAATAGATCTTCCACATCACAACCAAACCTGCACACCAACAAAACTACAGTGTGGTACTTGTCCAATTATGAATCATCAGACGCAGCCAAATCTCTGATTGAGAAGTGTTTCAATTTCACAATAACTCCAAATAGATTACCTATTGAAAACATAATATGCAGCGTACAAAGTAGCATAACTTACCTACCCGAAATGGATGCAGAGGAAATCCTGAGGAGGTAGGACACGTACTCAGACATTCGAAATTACCGGAACAATGCATTAACAAAGATGAAAGATTAGCTTTCAAGCAACTATAAAACAACAAACAAATAGAGATACTACTTGCTGACATAGTATCATGAGTACCTCCGATTACGAACAGAAATTAAATGACTTACTTGAGGACAACAATTATATAAAAATAAGTAGGGACCCTACCACATACATAAAACTACAGAAATGAAACTTAAAGCTCCACCTATTGACACCGAAACCATCAACAAACTAATTCCACACGCAAAAACTCATCGAAACGCCCGAAATTTTATGGATTACCGAAAATCTACAAAGAAAATAATCCTCTAAGACCCATCGTCAGTTCTTTTGATTCCGACACACTGTCTTTCATAATATTTGGCCAAATACATTCAATCTTTGATTGTATCCTCTGAATTATTTGTAAAAAACCGCCAAATGTTTTTAGAGATCTTCAAAGAACATATACTACAACCAACTGACACTAGTTAGCTTATATGTCGTATCTCTATTCACTAACATCCCCGTAGATGAAACATTGGACATACTTATAACAAAAGACCAAGTTCCCCGCACATCATTGATCTAATCAGCCACTACACTAGCAACGTCTACTTCATCCATAGAGGACGACGCTACAAACAACAATTTGAAATACTAATGGGTTCACCTCTTTCATGCAATATCGCCAACATATTTATGGAAGATTTTGAAGCAAGAGCTTCAAAATCTTCCATACAGATGACAGGATCTCTCTAAAACTCAAATTATAGTTGCGCTATGTAGACAACACCTTTATTATATAGCCAAATATAAGTCGACGACTACAAAATTCTTCGGTGCAACGACATCAAAACAATATTCCATGTACACAAAAAATCAGAGGCATAGCATATTATCCAAACCAAAAGAAAAATTGTGACTAGAATACCAAGGACTGTATGAGGTACCTTGCAATGAATGCGATTTAGTCTATATCGGTAAAACAAACAGAAAAATATCAGCCAGAATAGATGAACAATAAACACACAAACAGCGTCAATAAGAACCTCAGCACGTCCACCCAACGTAACTCCATAATATCAGTATAGCTAAGGGAGTTCACGACCAAAAGTTCCATAATAAATACATGGGGCATTGGATTTTAGGTGTCTGGACAACTCGTCCATAAGAGAATATATAGGAAAAAAATGTTCCACACAATTACGTCAACTAGATTATCGCGTGTCACCGTATACGATCGTTTTATTCGAATGTTATAATGTAAATACGCACTTGTATTTAAAAGAGAATTGTGGGTATTTTTGTTTATTATTGAAATATATATGCATCACGTTGGTGGCGG
The DNA here is from genome assembly GCA_009867245.2 of Adranes taylori. Taxonomy (NCBI): domain Eukaryota; kingdom Metazoa; phylum Arthropoda; class Insecta; order Coleoptera; family Staphylinidae; genus Adranes; species Adranes taylori. Next base: position 18,317 of record WYDF02261375.1, read on the forward strand.
CGGATAATCAATTAGACCTGTGGATTGTTAATTAGGCCATGTGTATTTTTAATTAGACAAAATTGGAATGAAAAGTGGTGTATTTTTACCACTGTACCGTTAGTCAATTAATTCAGCATTATGCTACAAGCATTCTACATCGAAAAGGCTGTACCTTTTGCATTATACTAGTAATAATAGATAAGAAACGCGCGATATTTTTAGGTTATATCAAAAAAAAAAACACTCTTGAACTACGGAATATGAGAAGCGAACGAAAAATAACTGAACTACCAGGAGTTAGTTAGATCAAAGCAGTCTCTAGCGAAGCGCCATCCAGACTCGACAAACTGGCAGTCTAGCACCAGCATGATGGGTCACGGCAAACAACGGCGCGATATTTTTAGGTTATATGAAGAAAAATCTGTATTTAATATTTTTCAAATGAGTTAAATTATAAGCATATTTTGCATTTAATAGTACAAAATATTTAAAAATCTGTAAGTACTTTTAATTTTCCAAAATAAATATCTGTAGCACACCAAATTAGGAAAAACATATGTATAAAGATACTAAAGTTAGAGAAGGGGTCGAGGCCTGAATCAACACTTATACAGATAGACATCCTCTTTCCCAGCTCCTTATCTAATTATACGAACACCACTGATGACGGCGAAAAATTGATTAGGTGTATCCGTAAGCACTAAATTCGTCTCCAAACAGCCACTAACAATCAAAGACTTTTAATAGTTCAATGTTTCATTTGAACTCTTATAACATACCACACAGCCATTTCAGAATAGTTTAAAAAATACATCCTGTTTTTTTTTTATTTTGCGTAGGAAGTGGAGAATCTTCATAGACAAAGGATGCCCGATGCAACCAATAGTGTGGAATTCTTACCCACTA
>WYDF02261386.1:0-33262 GCA_009867245.2 Adranes taylori
TCCTTCAATCGTTCTGTGTTTTGTACTGATTGTAGTATCATCCGCATACATTATGATATGTTGCTGAATATGTTTTGATAGATCATTCATGAAGATAACGAAGAAGATAGGTCCAGCAAGTGAACCTTGAGGAATGCCACAGGTCACCTGCTTGAAGGAACTTAGTTCTTCATTTACCATTACTGCTTGTTTTCTATTCTGGAGATACGATCTAATAAGTTAATAGGCTGTACCTCGGTAGCCATAATGTTGAATCTTCTCCAGAAATATTTCGTGGGGCATGACGTCAAATACCTTAGTAAGATCACACATAATCGATGCGCATTTCTCATGATTTTTGATAGCGGTGTAAATGTATTCACACAAGTTAAGCAGGGCTTGAGTTGTCTTTCTTTTAGCAATGAAGGCATATTGGTATGGTGTGAAGTAACCTGGCCAGTTTTTTGGTCAGTTGTGCGGGTTCATTATGTTTCATTATGTATATAATCAACACATATTTTAAAGCAGCTCCCTGCAGAGTTAGTCAGTAATCTAGTACACTCGATATCGTTTGCATTAGTTAGATTTTTAATGTGTTGTTTTACAGTATGTTCGTCTACTTGAGGGTGTACTTTTTTTAATGAACTTTTTTCAATGCATTTATTATTGTATTTTCAGCTGTTCCTATTACTTCCGATATGTTTGTTTTCCTTCTAAAATTTTTGTTTTTGTTCCTCACTACAATAAATCCGTCGCTGTCAGCCTTTCGCTGTCAGCAGAATTTGCTGCGTTTGGTTGTTGATCTGTTTGTTTAGTTGGTTGTTTCTCCTATTGCTCTCAGAGCTCCTCTATAATTAGGAGTTCTGATCTTGTTTTGTGAGCTACGCGTTTGGTGGTTATTTGTTTCAGTATTTCGGAGTTATTGGTATAGTTTGGTTCACTATCTACTAGGTCTAAGCATAGTTGATTTTTATATCTACTTTTATTTGGTATGTTATGTTTTTTTTATTTTTGGTTATTTCACTCTTATTATTGTTTGCTTGTTGATCTTTTGCTGGATTGCCAGGTTCAAAATGACTATTGCCTGTAAAGTCGTGGAGCTGCTTTATAGGTCTCTCATTTCCGCAAGGATTTCTTTCTTTTGGTTTTGTATGATATCTCTCAAGGTTTTATATGATATTATCTTTGGGTTATCATCCTTTAGTCGTTGTACCATTTTTATTAGATGCTTTATTAATTGTTGTTGTTAAATTTATTTTTATACTCGTTAGCATGAGTAAGTCTTGCATATGGTATGCATTATTGCTACCTTATTCGTTGCAGGAACAGTTATTTCTTGTTGTAGCATTATTATCAAGCATTATTTCGGCTTCTATGATGGAATCACTTGAGAATCCTTTGAAGTTTTCATTATTTTGGGTAAATGTAGGTTTGTTTATATGGACACTAACTTCACCATTTTCATACCACATCACACACTTCCAATAATTTATATTCTTTGTTGTTTTTAAGTTCACTAGTTCTTGAACACTTTTATTTACACATTTGATGTGAAATCTATTTTTACATATACTACACATAATATTTTCATCATATTTAGTTAGACGATTTTTGCAAGAGTGACATTCACTCGACATCTTCTTCGTAGCACACGTAATAGAATAATATTGCTTCCAAGTTTTTTTGAGGTTGCATTTACGTGTTCCTTCCATTTTAGAATCTGATCTATATGTACGCCCAAAAATTGGACACATTCTATATCATTATTCACCTTTTTCGGTGAGAATGTTAGTTTGGATGTTTTAATTTCATTTAAATGAAGTTTGTTCGGGGTCAACCACTCTTGCACCTTTGAATATATGAAACTTGCATCCATTTCAACGTCTTGTCTATTGTTTCCTAGTACGGTTAATGTTGTATAAGCATCGAACAAAACACTATGATCTGGTTTTGCACTTGAGGTAAAGTCATTGAAAAAGATTAGAAATAGAATTGGTCCTAGAATGGATTGTTGAGGCATTCACCCCCCGCCCGCCCCATCATGTCGATTACAAGCTTTAGAGAGCACACACCCTCTGTTTTCTAGTAGTCAGGTAAGATTTTATTATTTTATTACCAGTGAAATGTCCTGCTCAGTCACAAAAATACGACGTCGAAACCATAACATCATCAAATACCACCAGAACAAAATTGCAGAACTGCAGTATAGCATCGCTGGTACTTGTATTATTTCTGTAGCCCTATTGATTGCCCTGAAATAATTTGTTCTTTTCAAAATTGTGTATGATTTCTCAATTATTTGAGAGTAAAGTGGTAGCAGTGAAATTGATCGATAGTTGTTGATCGTTTTCTTGTCACCTTTTTTGAATATGGGTATGACATTAGCAATTTTTAAGCAGTCAGGGAACGTTCCTTCATAAAAAATTTCGTTTATTAGACGCTTCATTGGTGTAATCAGGTGGTTAGCACTGCTTTTTATTACATTGGAACTGACTCCATATACATCTCGTGATTTGGAGTTCTTCAGCGCTTTAAAGGCTTCCCTTACATCATTGTGTGAGGCACTTCCAAATGAGAAACGGATAGTCGGAGGGGTGATTATATTCGTAATTCAAGGATCAAAACAGTCAGGTAGTCTCGCTACTACTTTGATAGGAATTTCAGCAAAATTATTATTGAAAGTGTCAGGATCTATTCCATCTATCTGAGAATCACGCACCTGTATTACGGCTACCGTTCACTATTTCCCAAAGTTTCCTGGTTTTGTTGTTGGATCCTGTAATTACTTTCTCGAATGCATTCTTTTTGTTTCTCCCATTGCATTCGATTTACCTGATTTCTCATCATTATGTATCTCACCATTATACTAGTTTAGCATTGTATTTTAATATCTTTCTGTATTCCAATTTAGTAGCTCCCTATGCTTTATTGACGCTTTAATACTTAATTTTAAATCAAAATTTCTTAATATATCATGAATCTAAACAGCATGAAAGTGGAAATTATTGAATTAAAAAAGATCAATAGTACCTATATTTATCCTAATAGTATCTATAATTGTAGCTATATTTTTGTTTATTACTATCTTTTGAAACATATCTACATCACATTTTTATTTTAGGGTATTTTTACAGAAAATAAAGATAAATTGATTAGTGGCGCTTTGCAAAGTTTGGTACAAAAACAAGGTGATCAAAAATCAATAAATACAACTGAACTAGAAGCGCAATTTCAAGCTCTACGTCGATTGGTAGCAAGTAAAGTGGGTTACGCTACTTTTACAACATTACCAGGGTAAACCTTATGATTATTATTTTTATATTTATCGTGGTTGATAGAGCTAATTCCGTAATATTAACGAATCATTTATCGAGTTAATGTTAAGAAGTCATTTTATAATTTGCGAGAAAATAAGAAATTAACATTTTAGACTTAAAATTTATTTTGAATTTATTCATTGAAATCACGTGTAATTTGAAAGAAAGCTCCAAATTTATAGCTATTTGAAATAAGTATTTATGTTATAAATGAGACGTATTCAAAAACATTAAACAAATTACACGCAAGTTTATGCGATACATTCAGCCCTAAGATTAGAAGACAACAAAAAGCTGTTTTAAACAAAGGGTAAGAATGTAAGAACACGCGAAACGGGAACATCGAATACTAAGAGAAAGTTACAACATCTATTAGAAAGCTCAGGCTTCTTTAATGTTCGACGCATTCGCGACGATATTACAGGAATACCGATTGCACTTAGCAGGGGCGCTGTGTCTCATTTTATCAATTGAATTGTGCCAGTTTGGTGTTTTCTCGCCTCCAATACGTTGAAGCGTTTGACATTCTATCATTATATAGGCTCATTCTGTTTTACATATATTCATATTTTTATTTGTTTTAATTCGATTTTTATCTTTTAATACAGTTTTCGCGAAGCCATTGGTTTAAAGGTGGTAAATGCTTTAAAACGTAATGATTATGGTGTTACGTATGCTGCAATTGATATGGTATGTGCTCTAATGCATCCTATGCATGATGGATATGAAATACGACAGGAGCAATTAAACAAATCATCTCTACTGTCTTCCCCGGCATTCCTAGAAAGTTTGCTTGATATGTGGATAGCTCATGTGGTAAGATTTCATATTAAAACGTATTTTTTTGTATTCAAAAGGTACATTTATTTAATATTACTTAGTAAGTTAACAGATCTTGTTGAAATTAAGTATTAAGTATAAAAAAATGTAGTGTAAATAATGTTCAAATTAGTGGAAATAATATTCCAAATTAGTAATATTTAAAACTTTATTCAAAAATTAAAACGACAGGTGTCAGAAACCGAGAGTTTTGTTGGTTAGTTGGTTAAAAATCTAGCCTGTTTTAATCATGAAGGATGATAGTGCTAAGCGAAGTGTTTTATTGCAAAAGAAAATTACCTTAGGATTATGATAAATCGCTAAAAAAAGTACTGACGAAATTCGTGGACCATATATTAAATGCTGTTACAAAAAGCTGATAAAAATGGAAGAAAATTACACGCCTTCAATATATGAAGTACATGAATGGATGGAAGACTCACTCATGATTTTTTTCATACATATCTACTTTTTTCATATTTTTTTCTTCAGTTCTCAAAATATTATTTTAGAATGTTGGTACGGGTGCGCTAATAGTTTCTGCAATGTTGGATTTTTTAACATTTGCTCTATGCGTTCCTTATAGTGAAACGACGGATGGAAATCAATTCGATATGTTACTAGAATTGGTTGTTAGCAGAGGGAGGACAATATTTAAACTATTTCAGGTATATCACTTAACAATTAAAAATGTCATTTTAATTTTATATTTTAATGTTAATTATCCTTTAGGAATTGATTTTGCCATATTACATTGCCGTAAATAGATCTATACTGACCGCCTTATGATGAATCTCTATTGATTTCAAATCAGTGAAATCATTTATTGGTGCTAATCACAGTTACGCAAATCAGAAATAATATAATATGCAATAGTAACAGCATTACTCATATAGATAATAATAATGTGCCAGTATGACATATATGATCTAATTCTACTGTCCAGCTAGTCTCTTAAATTCTTTAGTTTCCTATTTTAGACAAAAATTTATCGCTTTATTTATCAAATTATAATGATTGTAGCATCCCTCACTAGCTATTATCAAAGGTGCAGGTTTAGTAATGCGAGCTCTGATTGAAGAAGGTGAATTACAAGTGGCCACTAAGATGCAGGCTTTAGCTCTAGCTGAAGGCGCTTTACTCCGTCATTTAGTTACAGCTTTATATACTAATACAATAGCAGCTACCACTGATGGTCGATTATTGGCGCACAGACAATTGTCAAGACATCTAGTAGGTTTATGGATTACCGGAAATATCACTGCAATACATTTACTTAAAAGAATTATGGTAATTATATTATGTTTATTACTTGATCATAAATTGAATTGCATATTATAATTTTGCAAAAAGTGGTTTTTATCTTTCACATATCATAAGTATATAGTACATAAATTTGTTTATTATGAAGTCTTCACAATTGTCTTTAGATGTAATAGGTGTTAGTTACTTAGAACTATAATTATTATTATTTGCATTTTTATTATACATTAAAAGATGTTTTAACGTGTAACTTTTTTTAATGTTTACTAGAGGTCGGCATTTTCTGTTCAGTTGCCTTAACATGTTTCATTTATGATTAAAAGAAGCCCTTAAAAAGATTTCTTTTATATTTCTAATATTTCTTCCTCCCAGTATCAAACCGCGGATAAAATTGCGGCCGCGCAGCAATTTTAGAACGTCCGCTCACTCATTTCGGACCTGCGCGCACTCTCAATCATCAAAACAAATTTCAAAATGAATGCAATTTAAATAAATAAATCATTAAATAAAATATTAAAAAAATGTTGTAGCGGTACGACTTTTTAATATATGAAATCGAAACAACCCACAGTGTTTGATGATGAAAGAAAGTAGAAAGACATGAATTCCACTATACACTGCAGCAATTAGCTCACAGGGAGCTTTGCAAATAACCGAAAGTTTCTGTTTAAGCATGTCGCTTAGATACCAACCCCGATTCTTGATATTGCATCTTGAATACAATTACGCTCTTATATACTGCACGAATACCAATGTTTGACAATCGCACGCACTCTCTGAAGTCGAGCTTTACCATACACGAATGTGCAGTACAATATTCGTATTCGCTGGGTTGACCTGCGACCAAATATGTTCAAGGATCAACTAAAATTTATCCTCTTCTGCGAGAGTTGGTGGGTTAGGGTTCTTAATTTTGATATGAGCGAATATAAATTGGGATTTTGGAATTAAAGATGTTTATTTATAAAACTATATCTATTAATGAAACAACATAATCGGTTAAATGAACAAGTTTAACGTTTTATGAATGACGTAGAGGACTTAAGTGTGAAAAAATAGGATTTATGATTAAAGAACTTAAGTCAGAAAGGTTTTGATGTTTACTTATAAATGATTTTATGTCTGAATGCTTTAAAAGAATATTATTGATTGATCTGAACTTATCCCTAGTAACTTATTATTCTCTCTCTAAAATACTTAAAATAACAATTTTCAAAGAAATATTTGTAGATCAGCATATAATTGCTATTTCCAAATGTTTTATAATAAGAAAATGCTTATTTATTTCTTATTTGCTATAACCTACCAAAATCTATTTAAATAACAATTGCATTGAATCATGCACAATATAATTTATATATAACAATTTATTACACATTTTATATCAAGGTATTTAATTTTAAAAATGATTACTTATTCAAATGATTTAACATACGAGGGAATTCAAATAAATATAAATTATACTACACAACACTTCCGCGCTTGTGTAGCTAATTTTTTCTTCCTGATTGATTTGGGAATATTCCCCTGAATGTGGTAAAATTTTTAATTCGAGGGCAGTGTTGTCTTCTGGTAGCGTATTATTTTTCTTTACTGATTTAGTATTTTTACATCTTGATATAATTTTACATTTAATTATACCCACAATTACCAAATTAAGAAGAATTATATAGATTAACGTATAATGATGTACATCACTATTACTTGACAAAAAAAGATTTCTCTTCTTGTTGTATATCTCAATCTTATGCCCTATGTCCTTTAGGTTAATCTGACTTTCAATGGCATGACTTTCGTAACTAGCTGAGGTATAACTTTCTAGTAACTTTTGATTTACTTTTATATTAGGAATAAGAGTAAGTTGTGGAATTTAGTCTTTCGTAATTGCGGATTATATGTATTTATTAGACGATATATCTAATAAAAAATAGCGTGCATAAGCGGTACAACACTCAGCGATTTTTAACACACCTGTGTCGTTTAAGTAATACACAACTGAAGTCTTCATAAGATAAATTTTTATTCACAATATTTTGAACTGAATTCATTATAATTTAATTTAAAAATACTTTATTTAAAACTATTCAAAATATTTATTAAAAAAATAGTCCTTACTGCGATTTATTATTATTAATTATTATGATTTTTTTATGAGCATGTTAATTACGTAAAGAGAAGTGCGTCAGATTTACGCAAAGAGAAGAATATCAGAACGGAAGTATGCGAGAGCTCACAAATAAATTGTGAACTTTTCTCCATATAAATTTGCTTCTTATTTTACACCAATCAGGCGAAAAACAATTTAAATTAATAATAATTTTTTTAAATTTTAAATGGGTGTTCACATGCACCTGTGCATTTATGCATCAGCCGCCAATGGTCAACGTATAAGGAAATGCTAGATGCCCAGCTATGGAAAGTGTTATTTCTTTCAAGTGATATATATATTAGGATTTAATACAAAATGATTTATTTTACCCGAGAGGGCGTCTACGATTGCTTTGTTTGATAATCCAGAAAATCGTTAAATAGCAATTCGAAGAACATTAGATCTTCATCAAATTCAATCATGTTACCAATATTTCTATTATTTTGATTTAAGATTAATGTTATCTTTGAAATAAATTGCTGAAAATGAGTAAATCTTAAGTCAAGACTTCTGAAATGACTATATGTTTCCGCTTGCGTAGAATTAAATATGGCAAACATTTTTAATGACTGTTGTGTGAGATTTAGCGAATTCAAGCAGTTTATGCTCGTTGATATTTATAGAATTTATATTATAAAAAAAATTGCATTCGTTTCGTCAAGAGTCGGAAATAAAAATGTAGATGCTACACCAATAGCTTTGATGAAACCGCGTTTTTTGCGATTATTTGTTTTTCTAACAACATTTTGTTAACAAAGTCCATGCTTTGATTATGGGAAACCGTCGATTCAAAATCCGAGAGCTAACAGAGTTTTCAAACATATCAACTAAGCGTATACATACCATCATACACAAATATTTGGATATGAAAAATGAATATTGGATATGAATATGGCTGCGGCGTTTACTCACTATCGACCAACAACGCATACGTGTGACGGATTCGGAGAAGCTTTTGGCTCGTGAACGTGATCTGAAGGATTTTTTCGTCGATACGTCACTGTTGATGAAACGTGGGTTCAGTACTACACGCCGGAGACGAAGAAGCAGTCAAAGCAGTGGAGAAAAAGCAGCGAATGCCCACCGAAGGCAAAGACAACCCGATCGGTCGGTAAGGTGATGGCGACTGTGTTTTGGGATGCGAAAGGCATGATTCTTGGCAAAGGGTAAAACCATAACTGCCGATTACAACGCAGCATTATTGGACCGTTTTGACGCCGAATTGAAGAAAAAAGTCTTGGTTTGGCTCGCAAAAAGTTCTCTTCCATTATGACAATGCACCTGCTCACAGAGCGGCCGTCGTGCAGGCCGAATTAAACCAATTAGGCTACGACTTGATCGACCACCCACCGTATTCACCAGATCTAGCCCCTTGCGACTTTTGCCTGTTCCCAAACCTAAAATAAATGTCTCGCAGGACGCCGTTTTGCAACAAACGATTAAGTGATGACCTAAACTGTCCACTATTATAAAGAGCATGAGCAAAATTACTTTTCGGAAGGAATGAAGAAGTTGGAAAGTCGTCTTGAAAAGTGTATTTCCATAAAAGTGAACTAAAAACAAAATCGTACGTTTTCTTACTTAGACTAGATTTCTGTCAAACCACCCTCGTATATGACTATTTTGTTAGCTGCGTTCCAACTGGTTTGGTACCATAAAATTTTAAACATATTCTAATTTTGTGATTTTTAGCCGCCAGGTTTGATCAATTTCTTGGATTCAACAGAAAAAGTGCCTGAATCTACTTTTGAACAAGAACTTCTGAACTATAGAGATAATTTGAAATTAGCTCAAGATCACGCGAAAGCAAAAAAATTGGGTCCAAATTGGGCTGCAGTAGAAAGACAATGGAGGAACGTCGAGAAAAAGGTGCGTAAGTTATTCTAGATACTCATATCCTGCTTCAATATAGTATTATATTATAATAGTGCACAGGACACGTTTTGCTAAAAAATGTCTCTAAATATTTAGGTAGAACATTATACGAACCTTGCTTTACAACACTGGGGTGTTCATTTAGGGTTAATGTTAGAACGAAAAGAGAAACTGAGAGAAAGGCCGATCGTACTTAGAAGAAGACGCGAAAGGATCAAAGCCGAATCAAATTGGTCATTATTTTATTGGAAATTTAATCAGGATCACGCTCAACCAAATTTAATCTGGAATCATAAGGTACTAAAAAATTATATTTCTAGTCTATTTTATTAATTCCAAGGTAGAAGGATACTTTTAACATTCTCATAGTTATTACACTTCATGTATTATTATGATGCATAGTATAACGCCACCTGCTCTAGTAATATGTAATGGTCTATCTATAAATGTTCTAAGACTCGAGAAGAATTACGAAGTGCATTGGAACGAGAAGTTCAGAATTTCTCCTCCGATCGTGAATTAGCTGGAAATGCTTTAGTTGCTTGGAATCATCAGGAATTCGAACTGTCATATCAATGTCTTGCAGACGAGGTTAAAATTGGAGATTATTATCTACGACTTTTGCTTGAAATGGACAATGCAGAATCACCTATAAGAAAATCGTAAGTTTAAAATATAAGCCTTAATTGATACATTTATATTTTCATTGTATGCGTTTTTAATTACTTTAATGTATTGATTTAACTAACTTTTTTAACTACTTTAATGTATTAGTATTATTGAGAGTTTGCATAACTGTACTTTATTTTGTTTTATTTGTTATATCATTTAATTTACTTAGTGACCGTACTTTAAGACACTATAAATTACGTGAACAATAATGCCAACAAATGAGATATGTCATGAGTGTATGGTCACTTCGGTATAATTAATGTAATAATTCGAATTAACATAATCACTAAGGTCTTTGAAAAAATTATCCCACTCGCGAATCGAACCCGAGCCTCCCGATTGTTGGTAACCACATACCCTAACTTGTTTCTTCTTCGCAATCCGCACCCCTTTTAGTTTAGTAGTCTGAACACCTGACCGGCTATCGGGGCGCTCGGGTTCGATTCCAGTGTGGAGTAATTTTTTTTTAAGACAAATGATTATATTAATTTCAATAATTATAATAATGCCAACCTTTAACCACCATTCTTGTTTACATTTATTTGTCACATTTTTTATTTATTGACATTTATGTATTGTAGTTTTTTTGCACATGTAAATTAATATTTAAGAAAATAAAGTATTACTTATTATTTTTTCAGTTATGAGTTTTTCAATGATCTGTATCATAGATTTTTACTAACTCCTAAAGTTGAAATGAAATCTATGTGTTTACAAGCAATGGCAATCGTTTACTGTAGATACTTTGAAGACATTGGACCGTTTACAGATTCTAAATATTTTGTAGGAATGTTGGATCGGGTATGTAACACTGTTCATATTTCTTGCGACATTATTAAAAAAATTGCATCTTAAAATTGTTTTCAAAAATCTAAGCAAAAAAAAATCCAAATATGTTTTAACATTGTTACTTTATAGTGCCAAGGGTTGCCATTATATTTTTTAAATAATTATGAATGGTAAAATTTTTTGATTGGAGTAACTTTCTTAAAAATAAGCTTTTGGATACCATACAGTATTTTAAAAGAAATTTATTATTTTAGAGTTTTGATCGTATAGAACGTGATAGAATAATACAATTCATAGCAAAATTAATATTAAATCGTCGCAATGTCTGCGATTTGGTGGAAGCTGGTGGAGCACGCAGTCTCGTAGATCTCTTGACTTTGGCTCATCTACATACGTCACGTGCTTTAGTACCAACACAAACAAATGTTATTGAAGCCTCGCCGAATATGATGCAAGAAACTGTTGACAATGAATGGTACTACTTAAGTGACGAGAAGGGCAGAAAAGGTCCAATTAGTTTTCAAGAGGTAATTCTATTTCTCTTTTATATGTGATTACTTATTTTGTTAATACAAAAGTCTACTTTTATCTACTGGTACACAGTTACTTTTTATTAGTACAAAGGTCTATGCTTAGTATAGTACAAGGGTTGTCCTACAACAAATGTTTGTAGCGTGCTGGTAAATCTGTTAAAACAGTGTTCTGGCTAGTGGTAGTGTATATACAGTTAGCAGTTAGGCCCAGATCGTATTATGTATGTTCAAAAGCGGAGAATAATAGTACTTGAAAAGTTGTATTAGAGAAAAGTTTTATCGAAGCTGTAGGTGAAACGTTGTGTACCGAATAAATGAAATGAATAAATACAGAAACTCTGAAAATACTTTGTGATATAATTGCAATTAGTGGACATTTGATCAAGATTCGACACCGGTTCATAAGCCAAAATCGCTCTAAACTGTCTACTGAAGAATTTTTACTAATGATTTGCAAAGTGAAAGTTAAATCCAAATCCTCTAGGTAGATTACTCTTGAGACAAACTCACTTCAGGCGACCGCTTGTTTAAAACAGTAGAAAACACCGAAATTAATAAAAACCAAAGTTTTTAATGAAAACTAAATGGGTTTCAGTAGTTTTATTATGAACTTGTGAGCGCTCAAATAACGTTTGGCTATAGTGACTGATATTTCAAAATTATGAATATTCGTTCTTGTTAATATACTTTCGGTTTATTACGATGAAAGTTTATTTACTCAGAGATTCTTGGAATTGTTTTTTCTATGTACACAACAATTAATAGATTGACAGTATAATAATAAGTTTGTTCTAAACTAAGTTACAAAATATGTTTACAAGTGGTAATTTACAATAAATTTGATGAACGTAATATAATAGATTCAATAAAAGAAGTTCCCATTCTTATATCCAATGGCTTTTAATCCATTGGAAAATTTCTTTGATTATACTTGTTTGTGCTCTGTCGTATTGTGCTATTATTTTCTGTATTTGTTTTTATTTTAGATATTATACAAGCTCCTGCTGTTCTAGTGTTGTGTGAATGTTTCTCCTTATTTTGCTTCATTTCTATTCCACTTTTTTGTTTATTTCTTGGAAGTCTGTATATTAGTAGTGATTGATCGATGTTACGCAATGTCCTTATTTTTGTTAAACCTGTAGTTTTATATAATTTATTTGTCGCATGTCTTGTTTCAATATTGTATAGTGATTCTATTATTCTGTTTTGTATTCTTTGTATCATGTTTAACGCTGTTTCTCCTGCTCGTTGTCCGTATACTAATTTGATATCTCATAACTTTTATTTATGTATGATAAATCATTTTTCTCGTGGCCTTTGTTAATATACTTCTACATCTGATCAGTACTTCCGTCAGTGGAATTATTCGATTTGTTTCGAACGTGTTCTATTTGTTTCTTCCAATTAAGCTTGTTGCCTATCCAAATTCCCAAGTATTTGTATTCTTCTACTTCTTGTAAGTCTATTTTATCTATTTGGCGGTTTATCGACGTTCTTGTTTTTATTCGCCTGTATCATGTACTTTGTTTTGTTCTTGTTTATTTTTAAATTATTATTTTCTGTCCATGTATTGAAGGTTTCCAAACTTTTTTGTAACTTGCTTCGTATATGCTGTAATATATTGCCGGTCAGAAGTAAAACTGTATAATCTGCGTATGTGAAATAACTTATATCTAGCATCAGGTCTTTTAAGTCTTGTATATACAGTAGTAATAAAATTGATCCCAGTATTGATCCTTGTGGCACTCCGATTTTAGTCTCTTTCAATTCATTTTTGAGTCCATTAGCTTTCGTATATTGTTTTTGTTTGTGAAATACGAGTTTAATAAGTGATAACCTCTTCTTTTAATGCCCAAATTTTGCAATTTCCACATTAGTTTCGTTCTGTCAACAGTGTCGAACTCTTTAGAGAGATCTACAAAAACCGAAATACAGTAGTCACCTTTATCCATTGCCTTAATTACTTCTTCGGTATATTCTAAGATAGCAGATTGAGTGCCACTATGCTGTTGATATTGATGCTATTTATTTTCATATCCTACTATGGGTTTTATGAATTCATCTAATCTACATTTTATTAATTTTTCTGTTATTTTTGCAAAAACGGATAGTAATGAGATTGGTCGATAATTTTTTACTTCTGTTGGATTTCCGTCTCTATAAATTGGAACATCTTCAGTGATTTTCTCCTTTGCTTAGCATATTATGTATAAATTCGTGATTAATGGAATAACTAATTTTTTGAGAAGTTTAATATCTTTGAATGTTATCTTATCGTAGCCCAATGCACTGTTTTCTTCTACTTAATTAATGATATTTCTATTTCTTGTATTGTTACTGGTTTCTGAGAGATTGTTTTGTCGTTCTCTTTACCTTTGTGTTCTATTTTGTCTGATGTTTCTTGTTTTTGATGGTTTTTTTGTCCAACATTGATGTAGAAGTCATTAATTTTTGCACTAATTTCTTTCTGCGTTAGCTATTCCCATTTTCTTCTTATTATTTTTTGTTAGTTTAGTCTATTTAATATCTGATTTATTGTTCTCCAAATTTTCCGTTGATTGTTCTTATGATCTAATTTGGCGTGATAATATTAGATATTTCTTTTCTACTTAGCATTGTAACTTTGTTTTTTGAATTTAATGTTTGCTTCTTCACTTCTTCATCATCTTGATTTTGTTTCATTTTTTTAAATATAATTTGTCTATGTTTTATGGCCTGTACTATTTAGTTCGTCATCCAGTTGTTGTTACCTTTTAATTTAATGCTGTATTCGCTCCTCTTAGTTTCTTGTATAATTTCTGTAAGTTCTTTGAAATTGTAGACTGAAAAGTTTTCGTTTGATTAAATTATAACACTTCATTTTGTTTATTACCTTAATTTCGTTTCCTTGTTGCGATCGTTCATCCTTTGCATTTTTTATTTTTAGTTCAATAATCTATGATCTGTAAATCCAACGTCTTCTGTCTCAATTTTATATTCTTGTTGATTAATGTTACAGTAGCAGTGGTTTTTTATTGTGCATGTGCCATTATTGGCTATTGTAACATTGTCAGCATCCATTTTATTTAAAGGCTTAATTCGACATATTTTTAATAGGTTTATATAGTCAAATGTAGTTTTATTTATTTTTAATAATTCTATATTCATGTCTCCTAAAATCAGTGCATTTTTGTTCATCAACAACTTTTCTAGATGTTTCTCGAATTCTTTTATTTTATCTAATGATGGTATATATATAATGTTATTATTTTAAATTTTCTTTTGTTATGTAATTATATTGATATTGTGTTGTATTCATCCGTCTGTGAATCAATTATATTGTATTTTGTGTCAGTTATGTATATGGATGTTCCTCCTCCTTTGCCATCCCTGCAATTATGTTCTACATTATATGACGGTATGCTGACGTAATTTGTTTCTGTGTCATTTAACAATGTTTCCGTTAAGACAATCATGTGTGGTATTCTTAGTGTAGCAATGTTAAATTTATTCCGTATACTTCTTGTATTTATTAAAACTATATTTAGACTATTCTTAATTTAAGAAGAATAAATTTTTGTACTATGTTGTGATTTAAGATTTAATTTGTTTTAAGATTATCAATGTCATCTTTTTGCCTTATCCAGTGCGCTTTTGAATAATCTTTGTAGAGTTGAGCTTAATTCGTTATTTATGTAGATATTATTATTGTTAATTGTTTCTACGAGACATCTGTGTGGAGTAAGTCTTCTTTTTCTAGCTCTGGCGTTTATGAATTTATTTTTCCTCTCCGTGTTTGTAAATATTACTCTCACTATTAGTTCAGATTTTGTTTCTATAATTTGTACTTTTTTATCATTAGCGTTATTTCTTGTGACATGATTTAATTATTTCCAAATTTTCTCATGTGTTTGTTCTGATCAATCTCCCTCATCGACTAGCCCTGATATTATAATATTCTTTTCAATTTCTTCATATTCTATAGCCAGAATTTTTTGTTTCAAACGCTGTATATTGGATTCCAATTTTCCGTTTTCTATCTCAATATCTTGTATTTTGTTTGTTAATTGAGAATTTTTCTTATTCTCTTCGTCATCTAAATTATCTTCGTCATCTAAAGTCCATAAATTCCTTCATTTCTATTATATCTGCTTTAAGTTCACATATAGCATTTCTCACTTTCAATATTAGATCTTTGGTAGAGTCATCTTTAAAGTTTTCAATCTTCCCGCCATTCGTATCGTTCTTTCGGTGGATGCCGCTCCTGCCTTTATCTATTATCTCATTTGTTCATAATAGTTCTTTTTTGATTATTTATTTGAATTTTTCCGCCATAATTTTGACACATTATGAATCTTCTGTCGTTATTATCTTTTTTTCGTTGGGTGGGTCTGTCTGTTTCCTCTGTCATATCTGCGCCATCATCTTTAACCTTTTCTTTTTTACAATTCATACAAAACCAATTCATTCTATTCCTCTGTAAATAACAATTTTTCTGGATTTTTGCAGCATTTTGGATGATACCACTCACTACACTATACTGGTTTGAGTTTTTGAAATATTTTGAGAGCAATCAGGACACCTATGTTTATTCTTCGCATTGTCTTGATACCATTTCTTTGCCATCTTGATTACACCATATGGTGTGATTAACTCTCCTGACTTACAATCAGATGTTTCAATAAAACAACCAAGAAGGGACATACGTTTTCATTCATAGTGCAATGTTTTCCCTGAATCGTATAGTCGATATGTCGAATACATTTTACTACTCAAATAATTTGTAAAATGTGTTCCTTATGATCGATTTTTATTTAGCGTCAGACAGTCAGACAATTTATTCACGATTTAATTTTATTATTTGCATTAGTTTAATTCAACTTTTAGTCTATAATGTTTATCTTATTTTTCAAGTTATAAAGTTTACACCAAATTCACAATGAATATAGGTTTTTACAGCAGCTGCAAACTTATTAACTCTGCAATATAAAATTGTTATTTTTTTATTGCAGATGAAGACATTATTCGGCAAGAGCATAATCACCCCGAAAACGCGTTGCTGGGCAGTAGGATTGGAAGGTTGGCGCAATGCTGCGCAACTACCTCAATTGAAGTGGTGTATTATGGCACGTAGCAATGCTATCTACAATGAAAGCGAATTGGCAACTCTTATATTAAATGTACTTATTAAAATGTGCGAGTACTTTCCCAGTCGGTAAATATCTACTCTTTTTAAATTTAAAAGTATGTTTAATACCGGGTTCCAATAATTGTTTATAATACATAGCAATGTAGAATGCAGAAAATGTACAGAATATAATACAAAAAGTGATCTACAGGATAGTACAAACCAAAAAGATTTAAATCATTGAATTAAATTTAACTAATAACCAATAATACTGTACAAAGTTCGTGACAACAAAGTTCTTAACAAATTATGTTGTATGAACAATTATCTAATCCTGGTACTAGGCGAGGGAAACAAAATAAGTATCTCTTGCACAACAATCGTAACAAAAACTGTTAGTGCTTTAATTTATTTTAGATCCAACAGAAATTTTTTGAACGAGGGATTAAGGTAAGGAAACAAGCTGGAAACGACGAACAACTAAAGCGTATAATTTTTAGAAAACTACTGTATATTGGTGGTTACACCGTTCAAAGCCTAATGAATGATATTCACACATTATAATAAATAACCTACATTACGTATCGTTGCCGTCTTAACAGCTATTCAACTTTTTAGTACATTAGTATTTCTTTTGGCCCTGCTTCACCTGTTTCTCTTCGCTTTTGGGAGACCACGCGTTTCTTTGTTGTGTTTTACTTACCTTTCATTGGTAGTTTGCTATACAGGGTGGATCAAAAGTTTAATTATATATAAATTGCATACATGGAAACATACTTAAACTACAGTTTTTTTTAAACCGTTCTGTATATTTACGATATTCTGGTAAAACTAGCACCAACTATGTAGGTTAATTATATTACCGACATGCAGATTTCTAGATTTTTCGCCGCCATCTTGCGACTATGGCACCATCGATGGCAATGAGAAAAGGTTTTGTTGGAGAATCTGTAGTTTTCCTCTACTCAAAAAATTGTACTTGGAACGGAATACAGGCCCACTTAATGTTTATCATTTTGCTAGTTACTAGATTCTTCGTTATATTAGAATATTAAATAAGGCGAGAATTTTGTGACATACGTTATTGCCGTGTGATTTGAAAAAGTATATAGCTAAAAGTGCAAGAGAAACTATTTTGAAAAGCAGCAAAATTATATATTAAAGCTACAACCGACCAGATATAAGATCGAGCGGTGGGGATGCGCTGTAGCTCATTTTTTGATAGCAATATGTACCATAGATGTAACGATGATCGTTATATGATCTGTTAGCATAGGGGTATCATTTAGTGTTATCACATTGTGTTACGACTTTAATCGCACGCCAGTTTCTCCAATTTTGTAGTTACCTCTTTTGTTATGTCACAACATGCGTGCTCATAGAACAAGCACGCATGTTGTGCCTGCTAAAATTTATGTATTTTAATTTGTAATATAGTTCTACATCCGTATCCTATTCTTTATTTCAGTGACGAACATGATGCCATAATTCGGCCATTACCTAGAGTGAAGAGAGTTTTATCAGATCCTGTTTGTCTTGCACATATCGTACAACTACTTTTAACTTTCGATCCAGTTTTGGTTGAGAAAGTTGCCATATTGTTGACAGAAATATTGCGGGATAATCCAGATATATCCAAAATTCACACAACTGGTGTTTTCTACTTCATACTTATGTATACTGGTAGCAATGTATTACCAATTGCAAGATTTCTTCAATTAACTCATATGAAGCAAGCTTTTAAATCAGATGAAGTAGGTACACTATATTAAAACATTTTATTTTATGGTTGAATATAAAAATTGTACTGAACCGAAGATTCAGATTCAAAATATTTATTGCTAACAGAATATGCAAACCACGGATACACAAAAGTGCATTTCAAAAGTCCAAATTCTATATATTATATAAATCTAGAATTATTTTGTATATAACATGTATAAATGATACGTAATTAGTTAAGAATCTAAATAAACACTACTTTACTACTACTATATTTTAACAAACATTTAAACTTTGAGACACTAATTAGCATGTTATGTTCGATAAAAATATTTTGTTTGTTAAATTCATTGAGTGTCGCTCAAAAATGATGTGCTCATTTGCAAACATATTTCTTTGTTTCGAAAATATTTAATTTCTTTATGCTTTTAGGTTATAATCTAGTTACCCGTCATTTTTATTTGATTGAAAGAATTATTTGAGCGAGTAGAAGGGAATCGAAGTGCAATAGTGTGCCAATGCCATATTTTCCATTACTTATATTTTTTTACAGATTTAGGAAGATGGTTGTATATCTTAATCGACATATAATAGGCATTTTTCTCATATTGTGATGTTATATGACTTCATATACTTATTAATTAGGGTTGCGGGTATTCATACCGGAATTCATACTTTGTTTTAGTATAGCTAGAAATTTTGCAACGCACAAGAGGATATGTACAATGAATAGACCGTCATTATTTTAATCTTTTGAAAAATTGGTTTGCAGTGATCTAAAACGCTTGAAAAATTCATTCTCCGCAAAACTTTCTTTTGAAGAATTAACATTCTTTCTGTGTCTCCTGACATGTCGTAGAACATAATTCCGTAGAAAATGTGGCTTTGTGCATAGGCGTAAAAGTCCAGTTTAAATTGTCTTGAAAGTAAATACCTAAAAACCTTTTGACTTTTTCTTGAGCAATACTTGTATGACCACATTTTAAAGAGGACTCTCATTTGGTTCATTTTTGTTTGGATTGCGGAATAGCATAAAAAACGTTTTACATTTATTTATTTTTAATTTATTTTCAACTGACCATTGGACAAGGTCCTTGATTGCCATATTTGCTATAGCTGTTTTACGTAACTTTCAGCTGAAATTAATAGTGATGTGTCATCCGCATAATTAATCAAATTTATTTTGTTATCTGTGAAGCATCTATACATATCGTTCATATAGATTTAAAAAAGTAATGTTTTGACCCCTGGGGTGTTCTAATATGCATGTAAATAGGATCATTGGATCAATATTTGTAGTTGAAAATATTGCCACATGTTTGCGTAAATTCTATTACTTCACTTCGCTCTCTCAAGAAATATTTCTATCAATTATGTTGAGTTCAATTCCAGTAACTCCATATGGCGTTAATTTTGAGTATAAAATATTATGATCAATTAAATCAAAAGCTGTAGCCAAAAAAAAATACTCAAGCACGTGATTCTTTTTGTCTATTCTTCTGCAAACATTTTAGACTTTCATATATAGCAGATATTATTAAGTATACATGTTGGACAGGTTATAGTAAATTGTATGTTTCAAAATAATTGATCAATATATTATAAATACAAGTTTTAATTATTTTTTAAAAGAATGGCAATATTGATATTTGTCGATAATTATCCACCCGCTATGAATATATTTTTTTAAAGATTGGAACTACTTTCGCCTTTTTCAGTTCTTGTGGATATATTCCACTTATAAAACATTCGATTAGTGATAGGAAAAGCAATATAGTTGTCGTTGTTGGTATAAGCTAATTCCAATAATTTATCAAGTGAATTATAGAAAATATCAATGTCACCCGCTGTTGCGCGATGTAGAGATGTAATTAAGTACTTACATTTATTATATGCGATTGTAGCGGCGCAGCATTCAAAGTTCTTCTCAATGCATTTAACTTTTAGTTGTAAGGTCAACTAGGGCAAGTGCGCACTAGTGTTCTCAAAATTTAACATTGCAGTTCATAATTTTCAACAAATTTTAAAAGAACCAAATGCGCGTTTTATACATTAATGTAGAGATCTTGTAGCAAACCGTTTAATTTCTCATTTAGAATGATTATATATTTTTTGTGAATTATTTTTTAAAATAATGTTACTAGTACGCACTTACCCTCAGATCGAGGGTAAGCGTGTAAGCTTCGCACTAGAACATGCAATACAGTCGGTAAGGTAAGTGCGTAAAATTGAAATAAAAGCTGACCATCGATGTTTGCCGAAATTAAATATCTTTCTTGTGTCAAAAGTTATAAAACTAAATTTAACTAAAAAAAAAAAAAGAAACACTACTGTATGTTATAACGAGAAAATCCTACGGAAAAAATCACTTATCCTCTCCGTCCAATAATTGGTTTTGGAAAAATGGAGATTATGTCATCATCAATAACATCCGTAATGTCTTCTTGAGATAGGTAACGGAAAGTCGTTATACCTGTATGCTCTGACGCTTTCTTAACAAAACGGACAACAACTTCTTCATCGTCATTAAATAGCAAAATATTACCCACAAAATATTTGACTGACTTTTTTTGTGCAGAACTATTTTATAAATCATTTTCGAACACTGACGTTTCCATCCACCTATTACCCGTAGCAGCGTAGCAACAGGGAACCATGACTTTTTGGAGCCATAAATTGATCCCAAATATTTTTACCCTTGAATATAATAAGCATTACATGCTAGAAGTACAGTCGTATTTTCTTTACCAGAAGAACTTATTGTGTTGTAGCAGAACGCTCTTTTTGGCCCAAAACCTTGATTTTCGATGGATCTACAGAAGCTGGTCTCGTCTAAGTTCCAAATGAGTTCTGACTTATCCATCAAATTGAATTCTTCCATCGTTCGTATTTTTAAAATGTCAAAATAACTTGCGATAATGATGGGATCGCAAGCTTTTTTGCATGCTCTGTGGTATTTTCACTGAAAGATTATGCCCCTTTTTTAATGCGATGAACCAATCTTTTGCAGGAACCCTATCTTTAAAGGGTGTTTTTACCGTACTTTTCCATACAAGAAAGCCCCGTCACTAGTTTTTTTTTCATCTTCTAATAATAGAGCTCTCTTGATCTGCCGAAAGAAGTAGATGTTTTTCCTCTTCTTCTATAACATGGTCAATTATGATAGGCATCTGAATGTTATACACTTTACTAGCTTTGTATACGTTATAAACATCAGACTTTACTTCCTCCACAGCTTGTTTCGAAGTCGCCTTGGTGTAATTTCCACCTTTATTTGTTTTACGTACATAATTTGAAATCACTGTGACCTGTAAAAAAATAAAATAAAAAATTGTATTACGGGGAAGTGCGTATTAGAAAAAAAAATGACAACCTCGCACTTACCCACCTTTGTGTTTTTTGAGATAAGTGCGTAGATCATGTTTTTTAAATAATTAACTTAAATTAGAAAAATAAATTGGTGGCTAAATGCCTTAAGTAAAGCCAAATGTGAGTTCATATTAAAACTTACCAAAACATATAAGCAATTCCAGATGATCGTACAATGAAAAAAGCTTTACAAACTTGACCACCTATTTATTTGACATAGAAGCCGATTCTGTTTTTAGTCTAGATGATGTTGAATAGCACCCTCTAGTTACCGGAAGTTGAAACATGTTTAAGCAACTGTATTACTATGCTCACACATTGATTGGTATAAAAATAAGGAAACTAAATCTCACTTGCGCACTTACCCGAAATATGCATTTTGCCGGCTTCACATTATATCTATTGTAACAGTAGTATCTTTTACAAACATAGCTGTACCACCGCCTACACAGGCTTAACGATACCAAGTGATAACCTTCAATATTGAAAACTGTGATTTCATCGTCATTAAGCCATAGTTCACATATACATTGTTGGTCACATAAAAAATACTTTATCTCTTTTATGTACTACACTTTCAGCATTTATGTGAATTATTTTTATTTCTCCGTTACTTTTTCTATTGTATTTTTTTCTATTGTGCTATCCTTTTAAGGATTGTTGTCGTTTAATGTCAGGGATGATCCAGCCGATCTATCCTGTTATCTAGAATTTAATAGAAATTTTCTTTGTTAGGATCATCAATTAGTTTATCACTCTTTTTAGTGCTTTTTTTAGATAAAAAAATTTCCACTTCTTTAGCATCTTGGAAGGAAACCTGCACATTGCTGTCATTATTGCAAATAGATATGTATTCTTTCCACAGTGTTATCTATCTCGTTGTCATCGTCAGCCATGTCGTAGGTAATTTCCGAGTGACAACAAATAATTGACTTTTCATCGACTATTTCACCAATTTTATACTTTTGCTTTATTTCTTTCTCAAACCTTCCATCTTTCTTAAAGTAATTAAGCAAACTCAATAAAAACATGGGACTTTATATTAATAACATAACGATATTTAATAGCTGCTTTGGAGGGCTAGTACCACACTTATGTGTTTGATTTTTGCAGCCTCCTACATCTGATATAATGCAACGCAGTATTTTGGGAATCTTATTGCCAGAAGCAATGGTGTACTATTTGGAGAATCATGGTGCTGAAAAATTTGCTCAAATTTTTTTAGGCGAGTACGATACTCCAGAAGCAATATGGAACAATCAAATGAGGTATGATCTTCAGATATATATTAAAAAACAATATGAACCTCAATTTTTCTTCATCGTATCGTTGCAAAATTGTGTTCTAAATACAACCCTATATGATTAAAAACCATTTATAACAGTTTTTGTTGATTGCATTATGATTGTTGGAAAATGATACGTGAACAAAGAGAACTAGAAGTAAATGTAAAGAAAACGAACTTTATGATATGTAAGAAAGTTGGGAGAGAAAGAGTAGGAAGAATGTGTTTAAGATGAATGGGGAGAGGTTAGAGAGTGTAAAAAATATATAAGTATGGGATATATGTTGAGTAGGACTGGACCAGCGAAAGATCACGTAAGACTGATTGTTACAAAAGTGGCGGCAGAAAGCATGAGGTGTGTGTGGAAGGAGAGGTTTGGTGAGAATGAGAATGATAATATTAAACGTATGTGTAAGATATGTGATGATGTAATGGGCGGTGAAGGAAAGAGAAGAGATACAAATAGTGAAAATAAGGTATATGAAGAGAATATTAGGATTGGAAAGAAATATACCAAGCGAAATAGTAATGCAGGTGTTAAATGTGTATACATGTTGGGTGAGTGGAATAAAGAAATTGGTGAAGTACGAGAAAAAGTGATGATGGATGTAGAGGAAAGATTAGTTAAAACATGTGTATGCTTAGGCAATAGGACAAGAAAACAGGTGAGTTGGGAAACGAATGGGCGAGACGTAGAAGAAATGTGTTGGAAGATAAAAGAAAAGAAGATAGGATTGTCAGGGTACGGCATGGTACGAAAGAAGTAGAAGATATGATGAAAGGCATGGAATTGCAAGAAAGAAATGGAACGTTTAAGGTGAGTAGATATAACAGAAAGTAACAGTGGTTGAGTTTTCCAAGATATTTAGTATCAGATAAAAGTATGAAAGAAAAGAGAATGACAGCGAGACTCAGAAGCGGAAGTATGGAAAGGAGAAATAGATACTTGATCGGGAAAATCGATAGGAAATGTAAAATATGTGGTAAGGAAGAGGAAGTATGGGAGCATTGGCTAAAATAATGTGAGTAGATGAGGTGAAATTTGAATAAAAAGAAAGAGGCGAAAAATTGGAGGGTATATCTGAGACCGGAAACGAAGGAAACAGGGATAATGAGTAAAATAATGGAAGAAATATGTAGAAGGGAATTATGACAGAAGAAACAATGAATGAAAAAGAGGGAGGAGACGAAAATAAAATAGAGAAATGTTTTTTACAAGTAAAGGATCTCCTTTCTTTTCATTCAGCATGTTTACAAAAAGGATGGAGATTTGGGGAGATTTGTGTATACATGCGAATGAGAGAGGGAAAAAGGGTTAGAAAAAATTAGGAATAAAAGAAATTGCGGGGATAGAAAGGGGGGAATTTGAAAAAAGGGATAATATGAAAGAGCGGGTGTTCTGTGTGGAAAATGGTTTTTTAGTTTATCAGGAATTAGGTTTTTTAATTTTTATATAAATTGTTTAATTTTTGGAAAGTTAATGTTGTTAAACAAATTTAAAGTTAATCAAAACATATTTTTGTTTTATCTGTACTAGATTGATACTTTTTGAACCAAAATTTGAAAGTTGTTAAATTTTTTTTATCAAGCACTAGTTTTCTAAAAATTGAGGTCATTTTGATTAAAGTGTTTTTCTGCTAAGCTAAATATATTGCAATTTGACCATGTTGAAAAAACAAATGATTTTTATTGGCATACAAATGATTTTTATTCATACAAGGTTGTAATTAGAATACAATTTTAAAACGATTTAATGAAAAAAATATCTAGGTCCGTATTTAAAAATAATGTTGATGGTGTGGACACAGTTACGAAACTTTGTATTACATATATTAACGGTATATTTAAGTGTTATTTATGTGACAAAAAATATTTTATAGTTTTTTTATATTATCGGAAATAAGAATGCCAGAGTATATTTTAGAAAATTTTGCTTTCGTAAATATTTCAAATACGGCTCTGAAAATTTAAATGCTGTTTGTATGTTTTTTAATTATCTACATTTTTTCTCATTTGAACATCTCTATCTCTCCTACTTTAGGAGGTAGCAATGGTATTATTAGAAAGTATATATGGTAAATGAAAGATAAGAATAGAATTTTAAGAAACCAGAGAATCCTTCTTATAATTCCTAACAAAAAGTTGTATGTACTGCATGATTATTTTTCCTTGCATTGGAGTAATGGCTATGGTATTAATTTCTATGGTTTTAATTTTCAGGTTACTCTTAATTCAGAAAATTGCAGCACACATTGCCGACTTCACTCCAAAATTACGAGTTCATACAATGGCAAGATATAGTTATATTCCAATTCCTGCTATAAGATATCCGCAGCTGGAACGTGAATTATTTTGTAATATATTCTATTTGAGACATCTCTGTGATACTACCTTATTTCCAGATTGGCCAATACCAGATCCGGTAATGTATCTTATTTGGTATCGTATTTAATATTCAATATTACTACACTTATTGTATAGCGTTGTAATATTTAGGAATCATTGTTGATTAAAAGGTACCACAGAAAATGAGATCAAAATGACCATACGACGAAGACAGAATCAGTCACTTTGCTGATGATCCGAAACTTCTGGGTTATACAAGTGATATAAATGACAACACACAAGCAAACTTGGACAAACTTTATAATTGGACTCAAATTTGGCTGCTACCGCTAAACTTAGATAAATGCATAGTTTTACCTATAGATAAGACAAACCCTGAAAAACATTACACTCTTTTCGGAAACATATTGAAAAGTCACCTCTCAGAGAGATCTTGAAATTATTGTCTTTCTCGATTTAAAGTGGGAAGAACATATAAACGGCATAATAAAAAAGGCTAACACATTAATCTATTTTACAATTAAAGCCTTTCCACATCTAACAAGTCAGCTGTTCTTGATCATATGCAAGTCATACGTCAGACTAATACTCGAGTATGGATACTCAATGTGGAACCGGTACTTTAGCAAGGACATCAAGGCACTTCGAAAGGTCCAAAGGAAAGCAACTAAGGTTCCAAGTTCTCTCAGAAATCTACATACGTGTAGCGGCTTTCAACAATGAAACTACCCATCGTACTGGAATACAGAAATAGAGGCAACCTAATTGAAATCTACAAAGTCCTTAATGTCCACTTCAGCTGCAACTTAAAAGATCTCTTTTCAAAAAACCCAAACTCTCAGCTGCGAGGTCACAGGCTGAAGCTAAAAACAGAACGATGCAGTAAGAATCCACGGAAAGACTTCATCAGCAACAGAGTCGTTCCTCCCTGGAACAAACTCCCACAGATGTCACTAGACAGATGTCATCGAGGCGAACTCAAAAAACATGTTTAAAAACAAACAAGATTTACAAAAGTGTTAAAAAAGTGCGCGTACGCGTAATTGCTGCTCTTATCAACTCCGAGTTGTCTGCGTTGCAATGTTAATAATAATAATAATAATAAATAGATGAAAGTAAAATGAGAAAAATAGCAATGTGTACGCATTGGAAAGTTAAAAAATGATGATAAAATGCTACAAAAGAATTTACTTGTTGAAATTTCTACTTATTGAATACAAGTATACAAGTTAAATGGCGTTTAAAAGCTTAAACGTAGATAAAAAGGCTGCAAAATGAAACAATTGGAACGAATGATTCTTAGATAACATGGAGGAAATAATAAAACAAAATTATTAGCTCTAATAAAAATCTGAATCTGCCCAACAGAACGCATTCAAACCGAACTAAATCGATTTTCCATGTTTAGGACAATCTCACTTGCATTTCAATTGGTGTAGCAAACAGATCACTATTAGTATAGTTGGTTTATCCAATAGATCACGGTTAACCGAGCCGACCATAAGCAACTTGAATTTCTCCATTTAGTATTGTATCAAAGTCGATCTTGTCAGCAATCAATATATGCTTCGAATTTTATATTGTAAATCTACAAGCTTTCTTTTCTGCTTGAAATAATTAGCCATTGGGTAGTACTTCAGCAAATATCTATAAACGAAAGTTTAGAAACATAACAAATATGACATATGCAAATATCTCATATTGTCACGTGAACTTTTTTTATACGTGAACGTGTGATATTCGTGCAGATTTTGTACAAACCTAACGTTTCCAATAAATTTTGCGATCGGACGAAATGTGGCGAGTTACTATGGAGAGACGTAGCTCGTAATTCAACCCAATGCTGACTGGTAGGGGTAACAGATGGCTTAGAGACCGGTACCACAGTTTTAATCGTTTTAAGCACTAGAATTAACAGGTCAGGCGTGAACAAATAAAAGCATGAATAAATTTAGTCAGTATATTGAAAATTAACTCAAAGAAAATAACTATAAAATCAATAAGTCAGAATAAAATAAATCAATGTTAAGTACTCTGTGAAAATTGGCTCGTGTTGATTCCAGAAAAATATAGCTCGTCATAAAAATGGTAAATAAAATCTACCGCCGCAAAGTTATAGATAATCAATAGTAAGAAAACAATGTACTCACATATGGGTCATGTCTTCTTTTACTTAATCCTCATCCAAAAAAAAAACTCTTTAGCTTGAATTATGATACTTATCTATGACACTTATCTAACTGCCAAATTTAATCTATAATTCTTAGTCCGGCTCAGTACTTTCAATTTATTTAATCAATCTATTTTATTTAATACAATTATACAACACTTTCAACTAACAATGATTTATTACTTGGTTACTTTTAACTTATTTACTTAATTTATTTTAATACTGATAATTATTTACTACTTCGATACGACAACGGTCATAGATTCGCCTTCTTATTTTATTTTTGATTTTCAACTTTTTAACTAAAAAACTCTGCGCTCTGCATAAGGTTTTATCGGTTTATCTGTACTTTCCTCAATTTCTACTTACTTTTTCTACTTCTAGTAAGTTTCTAACTTCTAATGTATTCTCAACTAATTACATATTAACCCTACTCTAAAAATTACTTTCGATCCTAATGGATTCATGTCCAATTGGATCTGCTTTCT
Organism: Adranes taylori; assembly: GCA_009867245.2. NCBI lineage: Eukaryota > Metazoa > Arthropoda > Insecta > Coleoptera > Staphylinidae > Adranes > Adranes taylori. Next base: position 27,884 of record WYDF02261386.1, read on the forward strand.
TTACTCTCACTTATATAGTAGTATACGGTATTACACAGAATAAAAGTTGAAACTCTCAGCGTTAAATAACATTTGCAATTCTTGAATTTGTTCGTATAGCACACAAAATGTTTAAACATTTCAAACTCAGAGTTGAATGACGTAATACAGACACTATTTGTCAGTCTGGATTTGTTTGCATACAGAAGTGATACAAATCTACGCATTGGCAAGATTGTTGAAGACAATCTTTAATGTTAGATTTCCACGGAAATTGGAAAGATGTAGATTTAGTTTGCGAAATTATACAAAATAAAGACGATCCTGTAGCTATTTTTGGATATTAGGATGAAAGTGGGAAGCGTCTGTTGATAACTCAAGTCTGGACCGTATTACATCTCTGAATAAATCATATTTGAAAAGAAGCATTTAAACAAAAATGTAGATTTGTTAGTGATTTTAACATATTATTTAATACCATATCGTAAATTTTATATTAAATATTTCTTTTGCTTAGGTAAAGTTATTGAAGGATGTTCTAGATGCATGGCGCTTGGAAGTTGAGAAGAAACCAGCTGCAATGACGGTTGAGGAGGCTTATAAATCTCTGGAATTAGATTCTAATGAACCAGATGAATCCAATGTTCGTAAAGCTTATTACCGCTTAGCAACTAAATACCATCCTGATAAAAATCCAACTGGAAGGGTCAGTACAATGCTTATGATTAATATTGTAATTTAAATTATTTCACACGTTTCATTATATTTCTATGTGCATTTTATTATATTACATTACATTGCTAAGTTTCCTATCCATTTTAAAAAAATCAGACACAAAATGTTATAGCTTTAACTTGAAGTTTTACGGGTAGTACTTACATATTGTTTGAAAGTTATTGATAAAAATGATAAGCGATTTCTTTTGTCCAATAATAATATCATGTTTAACTTTCGGAGGCAATAACTACAAAAGGCTATTCAGTTCAAAACCCCCTTTAATTTATCTATTACAAAATAACTTTATAATCCCCAGTTTCCCTGAAGACTTAATAATTGTTAACGTTGCTGAAGACTTATCTGGCTCACTCAACCAAAATTATAATTAAACTACAAACATTGCCGCACAGCCGTAACATCTACCAATCTTTTTCTTATTAAAGGCTGTTTGAATAAAACAAGTGCATAAATTCAACTAACTGTATTAATAATGATTTTGTGAAGGTTACATGCAAATAAACAATAATTCTATGTACATTCAAAATAAATAACGTCTCATCAAAATAATAAAATAAAATAATAGTTGCATTCGGTTCGGTTACTACGTACAAATAGATTAATAAACATAGCGTTCAAGTTTCGCAATTAAATTCTCCAATTATTTATAAAATTATTTTATCTACAGATTTTGTCGTTCCTACCATTATAAATTCATTTTAGATCGCACATCGTTATCTTATTCAGTCACTTCAATTTATTTTCAGTAAATTGACATGTGGTATAACTTAATTTAATTTATTGTATGAAAAGAATTAAACACGAAAGTTATTTATTTGTTATCAAATACTGGACACTACTATTTTCCATACCGAACTACTGAAGATTATTTTGTTAGTTAATTAATCAAGATTTTAGTTGAACTTATTTATAATTTAATTTATTTTAATTAATGATTTTATTTTCAAAACGCTGACTGGCAGGGATTCATCCAACAACTTAAAATTTCTTATTATCGACTGTTTCTTTCAGTGTTTCTATGTGCTTTTTGTTGCTTACTTTGCCCCCCCCCCTAGCTAGTTCGTCTCGACACCTGCGTGTCTTCTCCTACTACTATGCTACACGGGTCGGCCGTGGATTAGGTAAATAAGCACAGTACATTAACTGCTTACGTAATAACAACATTTCTCAAAATCTAGCCATCCTGAATTATTTAAATTACTTACAACTATCGGGTGTGCAACACTATCTATCATAGAATAAATTAGAACGAGGACAAACTTCCTGGTTATAATGATATACTAATTTCTATGGAAACGATAGAAGAGAATGAAAGATCTAGAGATTATTGACATTTCTGATATATGTACTTTTAATTAATCAAATGATGAATCCAAAACGTAGAATCCTAATAAAATAGTATTTAGATGTCTAGAGGATATTCTATTTATGGATATTCTAACTGTCAAAATAGTGTGCGTAACATTTGACTTAACACGAGGAATTTAAAATGAATTAAATTCGAGTCCTACAAGGTCTGAAAGGGTCGGCAGAGGACTATAATTGTAGATTACTAGTTTAGAGGTGACTCCAAAAAATGGAAAGGTGACAATGCGCTTTAAAAAATATTACGGAGTGATGAGTCACGCATTAGAAATAATGGTTGGTTCAATAGAGATATTTATTACGTATGAAGTAACACGAAATGAAGATATTCGTTGAGATACAATCTTCCAAAAGAGTTTTGCGATGTAACAACTGAATTTTATTAAACTATATAGTATTCTAATCAACTTCGCCGGAAATTAATCCTTTAGATTTTTATCTAGGGGTATGCAATAATAAGTTTCCGCAACAGTAAGCACGGATATATGCGTAAGCGATAATTTTTTAAGGCAAACGGACATGTTAATTTTATTAAGTGTATAATTGCACTGGTCAAAACAGTTTGGTTTTCTAAAACACAAATACGTGTAATCTATTTTTTTTTTGTAATGCCGATTCTGAATCTGATTTCAAATTTCCTCCATCACGTCAGGATTTTGAGAAATTTCCTTAAATAGTTTTTTCAAATAATAGGATCAATCAAACTAAGAATTGGTAGAATTGGTGTGGTTATGTGGGTATATAAATAACTACATATGGTTCTTATGATTCAATATGTCAGTTTGTGATAGATGAACGTCTTTTTATTTCATAACAGCAGGTAGGGCGTCAGTTGGGCCAGACTTCACATGACCTTGACGTCAGCACCAACAGGCCCGTCTACTATAGTCTTATCAGTTGTTTATGCCACGCATGCGTCATAATTGCTAGCCAATTATACAGCGTGTTTTTTATAACAAAGAAATATATTACAAAAACACAAAAATATATATTTAAAAATACAGGGCCGCAATAAAAAAATAAGCTTGAAGTCTACCAATAGACAAATGGTTAAAATCTAGAGCGGGCATTCCTCCAGGTGGACCCCGGGGATCTATGGAAGTTTTAAAGAGGTCTATGATATTTCTGTTGGTTATGATTATGTTGTAGGATATATAATGCTATATATTATAGAAAAAAATGTATGGGGTCTATGAAGAAAGCAATTCCTCTAATAGGGGCCTATGAGAGAAAAAGGGTGGGAAATCCTGATATAGAGTATAATAACTAGTGGACCCCCTGGAGGTCTATGGAAGTTACAATGAGGTCTATGATATTGCTGTAGGTTATGATTATGCTGTAGGATATATAAGGCTGTATATTATAGAAAAAAAATTATGGGGTCTATGAAGAAAGAAATTAATCTAAAGGGACCTATGAGAGAAAAATGGTGGCAAACCCTGATCTAGAGTATAATAACTAGTCTAAAACTATTCTAAAACGTTTTTAAATATCTGAAAAAGAGCCTAAGGTATTCAAGATTTTGAAACATAATTAGAATGTTAACTGTATTTATGTCCCTGGAAGTTTTTGACAAAATTAATTATTATATCTTTTCTATAGGAAAAATTTGAACAAATATCTCAGGCGTACGAATTCCTATGTAGTCGTAGCAGTTGGGCAGATGGTCCTAATCCATATAATATTGTACTTGTTTTAAAAACCCAAAGTATATTATTCAAACGTTACCGTTCAGAATTGCTACCATATAAATATGCCGGTTACCGTCAACTGCTTAAAACGATCAAAAACGAAACAAGTGATGATCAATTATTCAGCAAAACACCATCTATTTTAACAGCAGCAAGCGAATTAGCCTATCATACAGTAGATTGTTCTCATTTAAATGCTGAAGAACTTAGAAGAGAAAATGGTTTAGAAGTAAGTTTTGATTAATTCTCTCTAGTTTTGATTATATTTGATTTTCATAATATTTTATTTCAGATTTTACTAGAAACTTATTCACGTTGTGTAGGTGTTGTAAATAATTCTTCAAAACCTAGTGATATGTGTGTGGAAGTCTGCCAGCATATAACAAAATGTTTCAGCGTAGCTGCAGAATTTGTTGGCTGTCGCGAACGAATGATCGAAATGCCTGAGTTTATTAGAGACTTAAGTAGGATACTCTATTTTAAGGTAAACTTTTTTCTGAATATAACTTTATCATTGGAAATTAATTAATAATTTTACTGAATAAGCAACATTGCACTATTTTGAATTTTATTTAAAAAAAACATATTTGTTTCACACACTAGGTCCTACGGCTTTTTCCATTTTATTTAATATAGTATTCTTGTAGTCTATACTTTTCGGTGGATGTGTTTTCTATGTTTGTTGCTAACAATACGGGAACACATATTCTTGAAATTTTGTTAGGCATATCGCTGGTCGCGGCAATGTATCTGGCCTAACTGCCTATATCAGACTCAGGTTCATTTCATATCAGACTGTGCCACAGCGAATTGTGGCAGGGTTTAGCTAGTATAACCTAAATACAAAAATACAATTTTTGCGACGATGTACACAAAAACAAAAACCTTGTAATCTTTTCTGAAAGCATGTAATACAAGTAGAAATACTTTGTTCATCGTGTTCAGTCGTTTTTTTATTTGTTAAGCTTCCCTAGTAATTTTCTTGCTATAGTGAATTTCTGTGGCTATTGTTCTATAGTGGGTTTCTGAGGTTGTATGTTTCGTTGTTATGAAAATAAACAACAAATAAATTACACCTACAAGAAACCAGACAAAATTGCATCTATGGTACGATTACTACCAACATCCACTGTTGTCTAGACACGGTATTAGTCAACGTACCAGGCACAATAAGCACCATTACAACAACCGCACAAAGACCGTAACAAGGTCAATGCCATCTATTAGATCTAATCAAAACCATTTCAAAACCACCATTCTCTTAACCCAACTCATCATAATCCATTTTAACCCGTTACGACCACTTATGATAGATCAAGTTACGAACACCAACGATAGGTAGAGTTAGCTTAGGCTACTTGCGGCCGCGAAACATATCACCGTTTTGGCGACTGCGAAACATATCACCGTTTTGGCGACCGCGGGACATACGGTAATTGACTACTAAGGTAGGGTGTCCATATTTGAAAAAAAGAAATGCGGGACATCTAATTATTAACATACAAGTTATTTACGTCTGAAAGTAATATTATTACACATTCTCATTATATAATCATTTTTGGCGGATATAAGCTAATTATAAACCATGAATTAAGTGGGGATTGATATA
>WYDF02261387.1:0-19199 GCA_009867245.2 Adranes taylori
TCTTGTGGCCAGCAGCGGTAAGGAATAAGGAAATCGACTTTTGGATTTCTAGAATTAGCCGTAATATGGAGCGCGCTGGTGTAGAGAATGACATATTCGATTTTTTTTCGTCAATTGGTATTATTACATTTCCGATTTTGTACTTTTTTGAGTTAACGCCAGTGGTCTGCACCTTTAGTTGTCATCAGTTTTTACTTGCTTTTTTAAATTTATCTTACACGAGTTTAGAGACTTATCGCAGATTTCTGTGTGGTCTCACGCCAGATTTCTTTTTACTTTTAAAGTTATTTGAAAGATTATGTTAAATATTTAGAATATATTATTTTGGCCGCTATGAATATTGCTATGAAGATTTTGTGTATTGCATTGAGTATTTTGAATATTATCTAGAATATTACTTTGGATATTTGGATTATTTCAAATATTTTGTAAATCATGTGGTGATACTAGGAGACCAAATTTTGGCTTAGGTAATAAATAGTTCGATATAGCCCTAAAGCCATAAAGTATATGACAGATATTATGATAAGACTAGAACGCATTCGTGGTAAAGAATAGTTAGTCATTTATCAAAATTAAGACATTTCAACAAAATCAATTACTGGAACATGTATACCACACATAACCGATTCACAACCATTTTCACAATAATTTTCCAAATAAATTGGAAGAGGTAGATTACTTAGGTGCCTGATTTCAGTAAAGCATATTTTCTTCTGAGATTACGTAAAATATTAACTGACAAAACCAATAACGGATTATCAGTAATTCAATTAATTAACGATTGCAATAAAGAAGTTGCAATAGCGCAATTACGAAGCAATTCTCTAATAATTCATCATTTAATGAGTAATCCTCTAAAGTATTATAAATTGCCTAATCAAATCTTCAAACACAAGCACACACACACAGTCACACACACTCATATATATATATATATAATATATGACACTTAAACATACGCAATTTCTCTCGAGCCAAAAAAGATGAGAACACACCGCAGAACTGGATCTCGTGCCGCTACTGTTGGCGCTCGTTTATCTTAAAGATGGGAGAGTATCTGGACACACGCATAGGATATTTTCGCATTTCAATATATGTAACAACATTTTTTTATTCTTCTTATTTCGGGATTTACGACTTAACGTATTTCTTTCATGGAGGCGATTATATTATTATCAAGTTAATTGCTTCTAATGCAATGCTTCTAAGTGTTTGATCGCCTAAAGCTGCCCACTACACTATCAAGACAACCACAACTTACAATTTCTTAGATAACCGTCACAACAGCAATGCAACTTTGATCATTAGAAGTCTCAATGGATCAGGAAGAATTTTTTCTATTTATCGGAAATACAACCTTCCTAAAAGTTTGCGGCAGAAGCTTCCTTCAAGCCACGCCTCTTTAGCTGTGATGCCGTCTAATGACCATCCGACCCATTTGAAGCAGCTCCTTCCCAGAAAAGTAGCATAAAAGTAGCCACTCAAGATCCATTTTGGGTGTTAATCTGATAATTCTTGAGTGTTACCTCGCACATCTCAATCAGAAATAATTCTCCATTCGGTGACCAACTTTTTCTCATAGCGTGAGCTGAATTCGCAATATTGAATATGTTTGGCATCTACAGTGCCACCAACAAAAATCGCCACCATTATTTTATTTAAACTAAATTCAACTATAGTCAGTAGCAAAGTTTCTACAATCATCGAATCGAGTAAACATAAACTACATCATCTAATTTTCTACCGAATCATTCGTACTCTCGTCACCCAGTTCTTATTTCATTCACTCTAGTGTAGGAAAGCACCTACCACTAAAACTGTTATCTGTTAATTAATTCAATATAAATGAATATATTGATGTAACATAAATTTTATATAAACCGCCAAATAAATTTAATTCGTTGAAAACTTTCCCTGAGAGAAACTAACAGAAAAAAGGCAAAAGGCCCGCATGCAGTTTACGAAATAAAAAGTAGCTATTAATGTCAAGTATGTTTTGGTTTCTTCGAGAGAATTTATCGAGGCAACCTCATTTGTATGAGTTTCGTTCTTATTTAGTTAGATATGTATTTTTTACCTAGACTTCTTAATATTTTGGTTGGCAAATTTTGAAGAAAGGTTTTTCTGGTTTTTACAACGTCTGGAAATTTTTTATAATTTCAACGGATCTAACATGTGTTTTGATTCTACATTTTCGGAGAATTTTAGCAGAAGGTTGTTTTGATTCAATGCTTCTCGATCTTTGGTCACGTAGAACCCCACCATGCACACGACACACAAGTAGTGTATCACTCCGCCAAAATTCGAATACAAAAGGCGAATGCAGTCTAGTACCGAGGAGACGCAATTTTGAATGGGGGTCTTCATTGTTACCAGCGAGTAAATATCGCGCATTTTGAAATCACAATTTATAAGACTAGCTGAAGGTTGGTGGACTTAGCAGAGCAAATGCAATGATGCGACGTAAGATCAGAGGGTACTCATGAAGGCTGATATGCAGATTTCGAAATAATTAACTCACTTCACAATATATAATTATCTGATCAGATCTTTTTGGCCAGCGAGTAAAATGTTTGCGTCATGAAAAGTGGTTTGCTCAAAGTAGAGCCATAGTTAAGATTAAGCTAATCAAAAATGTACAGTAAGTATAACATGACGCACCTTTAATTTCTACAGTATCTTTCGGGGTCTATCTTCATTTATTATCTTTCAAATTAATTCACACATTTACATTTATAACTCTCATCCCATTTACCTTCTGCTCTGATGTAACCGATAGAAAGGTCACCGCCAATCACCAAGCCAGGCAGAAGATTCGTTCAGCAACACCTGGTTCGCCGATCCCTTCGACAGCTCTAGGCGACGTTTCGTTACCACCAAGCTCTATCTAATGACCCATGCAAACCATCACGGTCGCCTCTTCAGGTATTACTTCGGCAACAGCGACTACTTCATTAAACGTCCATCACAAAGGAAATCCATTTAATCACTTACCATATGTTTTGCTTCAAGATGTGCCGGATCATCGTAACCATCTAGCTTTTGAATTATAATTAGTTTCAATGTTAATCAATTGAAATCGCGAATGGGTATTATAAATACAAAGCCTTAAATATCGATGTGATTACTGCGTTTCATTTTGTTTATTATTCAACAGAAAACTTTAACAACAATTTTAATAAAGAACTCGTCAAAATGAAATTTTCGTTACCATTGAGACGAAATAAATAGTCAATCTGATTTCAATTAAGTAGAGATTTGAGCCAATATTGTAACGAAATAAAACAGAAATTGAGATGAAAACAGAATATCTGCCAACAAAAGTCTTCAACACTTTAAACTAAACATCATAAATTTAAATACACAACGGCATACAACACATACGTCCAGCTAACATGCGAGTGGATTAATTTTATTTAAACAGGAAACTGTATATTTCATTTATTGCATATGTGCTTTTGATGGAGAATGTCGAGAAATATTAAATATATGTACATGTCTACGAATGCACTGTTGCTTGTTTATGTAGTTTAATAAATTAAACTTGAAATTCTGTGTGAAAATAAAACGCTTTTACTCACATTTACTAATTGCATGAAATTAGGTTTATTACGTTACTAATTGCAGGAAAACTTCGTTGCCTTCGCCATACGAATTTAGGAGGATAAACTCCCTTCTTGAAGAAGAATATATAAAAGTAACAAAAATTTTTGTCAAAGATCCGACACTAAGTACAAAGCCAAATACAGCAAACAAAATAACGATTTAAACAAGAACTTGACAAAAGCGCAACAACAGAACTTGACAACAAATAAATGAAGTAATCGATAAATGAACAAACGTAGTGTAACAAACATAATCCACGAAGAAGAAGCTTGTAAATGGGATCCTAATTCCGAAACATTTGTATCGGGTAGAAAAGAAGGCATTTGTATCGGGTACGATTCGGTACGTTCGAATTAATCTAAATTGGAACCGTGTGAAGATGTGATAATTTGTGTCAATCAAAATCAATAATCCAAATCAAGGTAGGAATTGGAAACGTAAAAATGTCGTAATTCGCTTCAACAAAAATCAATGATAGAAATCCAAGTATTCCTGATTTTAAATGCACTAAAGGAATTGGAAACTTTAGTGCATTTAATGAAACTTTAGATGGAAACTTTAGTGCTTTGTTGAAGTGAATAAAAATGTCTAATTCACTTCAACAAAAATCAATTATCGAAATCAAACTATGTCTGATTTTAAATGGACTGAAGGAATTGGAAACGTGAAGATGTAATAATTCGTGTTAACCAAAACCAATAATAATCTAAATCTAAGTACGTTCATCAGTCAGAGTCAGAAAACAGTCACACGCACGACTGTTATTTTTTAATACCATGCAGTACAGTACCTACACAAGTGCGCGAGTTTCCAAGTTTTGTTGTTATTTACACAATAGCTTTTATTTCATTAAATAGTAATTTTATTTACTTTTTTATATATTTTTAAATTAATAAGTAGTATCTGCAAACTTACATACTGTTGAAGATAGAGCAATTCGAGTAACTCCATTATGTGCATAATACAAGATGATAAATGTTTGAAAAATGTCACCCTCTTAGTTCTTGTTATCCTCTTTCGTGGATTAGTTCTTGGAAGTTCTTGCTATGCTCGGTAATTTTGCCCTTCCCTCACTTTGCTTTTCTTTTACTCAAACTTTTTTTCATTTCCTCGTCCACTTTCTCTTCCCACCCTTTTGAACCTCCAGAATACATAAGCTCTGTCCTTATTACTGGACCAAAGCAATCCCGGGGACCAAATACTTGTGAAATCCATTTCCAAACTATGTAGATATTTGTGATGACTTTCACCTACTCTATTTTTTACTTGAAACCGGGGGTGTCTTCTGAAGACACCGTATATTTTTAATTATTGGAAAAGTTCACCATCAACTACAGAGGACTGCTTTGCGTTCTGTTTTTATAAGTGCGATTTTCCCTAAATTTCTGTAGCTCCCAACATAGAGTTCCTTACTAATTTACCTATCCTATACTGAGGAATATTCCATACCTACTAAGATCATTATGACTACAAGTAAGGATGACGAATCTAATGTCTAACTATGTAGTGACGTAAATAACTTGGAGCATTCAGTACATAGAGGTTGCAATACTTAATCCCTTCTGGAGTTGTACTAAGCCCCGCCTCTTACAGAATTCAGTTAGTAGCGTGAAGATATTATAATTCGCGTCAACAAAAATCAGTCATCGAAATCCAAGTATATCTGATTTAAAGTGCACTAAAGGAATTGGAAACGTGAAGATGTAATAATTCGCGTCAATAAAAAACAATAATCTAAATCCAAGTATGTTCGATTGAAAATGCACTAAGGGAATTGGAAACGTGAAGATGTAATAACTTGCGTCAACCAAAATCAATAGAAATCCAAGTACATTCATCAGTCTGTGTCAGAAAACAGTTGCATGCACACGACTGTTAATCTTTAGTTCCATGTTGTACCTACACAAGTTCTGGAGTTTCCAGGATCTGTTCTTATTTACACAAGTGTCTTTATTGTCATTAAAATGTAAGTTTGCATAAATGTATAAAAGTTTACTCATAATTATTGTTTAATTTTTTATATATTTTTAAATTAATAAGTAGTATCTACATAATAAATAGTATCTCAACGTCACGTTTTGTTAAAGGTAGAACAATTCGAGCAATTCAGAACTCATTTAGTATAGTGAATATGTAATAATTCGTGTCAACGAAAATCAATAATCAAAATCGATGTAAGTCTGATTTAAAATGCACTAAAGTAATTGGAAGCGTGAAGATGCAATAACTCGCGTCAACCAAAATCAATAATCGAAATTGAAGTATTATGATTTAAAATGATCTAAAAGAAGCGTGAAAATGTAATAATTTGCATCAACCAAAATCAATAATCGAAATCCAAGTATGTCTCATTTAAAATGCACTAAAGGAATTGGAAACATGGAGATGTAATAACTTGCGTCAACCAAAATCAATATTCGAAATCAAAATATGTCCGATTTAAAATGGAAAAAGGAATTCGAAATGTCAAGATGTAACAAATAACTCGCGTCAACCAAAATCAATATTCGTAACCAAAGTATGCTTAATTTAAAATGCACTAAAGGAATTGGAAACGTGAAGATGTAATAACTCGCGCACACAAAAATCAATAATCGCAATCCAAGTATGTCTGATTTAAAATACACTAAAGAAATTGAAAGTGTGAAGATGCAATATCTCGCGTCAACGTAAATCACTAATCGGAAGTCAAGTATGTCTGATTTAACGTAGTTGCAGCTGGCATTGCGGATGCAACGATTGCAACGGTGAAGTCAGATTAAGATGACACTATAAATAACTATATAATGTTTTAACTTCTACACAATTTATAGAAAACAATACTTAAAGAACGAGAACATTTTACAGAATTTAACCATCTTGAATAATTTAGATGACGTTTGAGTATTGAAAATTAATAAAATACATCCAGTAGAATTAAATTAAAATGAGTACATTTTCCCTGTTCATATGAGTACATAATTTAGAATATATTTCCAATAAATTATATGTCATTATACTGGCATTATGAAATAATTGTATTAAAGAACTCATGTTAATAAAGAATTTTAAAACATACTATTCGTGACTATTCACTACTCAGTGCCGCATAGTGGCGCACTATACAAATGCATATACGTCCATTAAATTTTTTTTATATTAATGCGATTCCTAAATTTGATGGGACAGAAAATACATTACCATTATTTACAGAGGGGTCTGAAATTGGATTGCAACATTTTAGACACAACAAATGAATATATAATTGGTTAATGAAAATATATACAACTAGTAACAATATACTATATAGAAAGAAAATGCATAATTCTATTTATTAAGCAAACAATCTATATAGTCTAGCGTATGCCATGTAATTACTCACACATATGTATTGTTTTGCACTCAAGCTCACATATATATGTTACTTAAACAGATGTACATTTTTTCACGTATTTATAAACGTATTATTCATTATTTTATTAAACTCTAAATCTATGCCTTAGATTTAGTACTTAAAAAAAATATTATTTTAATTAATTGGATACTAAATAAAACTTGCGCTATATTTCTGTTGTTAAAGTATAATGCAGTTAAAATGTGTTTAAGTTCATAAATAAATTTGTGTAACTTTTATTATAATTCCGTAATAAAAATTTTACTCGGCAACGGTTTTATAATTCCTACAATACATAGCTTTATTTATTAATTATGAATTTTTAGAATTTTTAAAAAATTACGTACGGCTAAAAATCGAAGAGTTAATGGCAGTCGTTCTTCTGCTGGAATTGAATTTCTCATTAATATATTTTCTTTTGCTATCGCATTCTGTATTTTGTTTAACAAATAACTAAAGTCATCTGCATCTGAAAAGCGATTTAAATGCAATTGGCAAAACGTGGAGCGTATGAATAGAATAAAATAATATTAGTTGCATTATAAAGACCAAGCAAATTAGCTGTAAAAGAGCTTCATAAAATCATTTCAAGCCTATTTACTACTGACGGAGTTATAATAGACTTATTCTAATAGTTGAAGCAAAATGGCAGCAAATTCAGTAAAACAAATCTTAAAAATGGAATCTTAAAAGCCTTTAAAGTGGAAATATGACATATATTGTAACGAGGGAAAATCTATTTACTCAGTTTAATTGAATTCTACTGTATATATTTTATGTACTTTCAATACTCATAAGTCATCTAAATTATTCAAAATGGCTATATTATATGAAATGTTTTAGTTCGTTAAGCATTGTTTTCTAACAATCTAGTTAGTTAATATATATATATATATATATATATATTCATGTTAAATACAAATGTTATATACATCTTACACTGAATTCACCGTTAGTATGTAAACTAAAGTCTATGGAATGAAACATTTACTTATGCGTTGTATTTTATATCAGACATACTTGAATTTCGATTATTGATTTTTGGGTGCATTTTAAATCAGACATAGTCGTATTTAGATTATTAACTTTTATTGGCGCGAATCATTACATCTTCGATTATTGGTTTTTTGATTTACATCGATTATTGAAATTTTGGATTATTAATATAACTTTTTTCTAGCATCGATACCCGTTATCTAATTAACTTTTGCAGCCGTGTACGTTGCACACCTTTGTCGATCTTAGCTAGGTGCCTGTAGATGGCGTTGCAGCAAATGCACGCTACTTCAAATACATCAGTTGTGTTTGTCTGATTTTGCATAAAAAGGCTAAAATTATTTACCTGACAGTATGACTCACATGGTCAGGCATTTTAAATCAGACATTCTTTTATTTCGATTATTGATTTTTGTTGGAGCGAATCAATACATCTTTGTGCTACTAACTGGCGGTTAAAGTAAGCTCCCCAATAGGCGCCGTCCTTACTAGCAGTAATAGCACTTTATTAGATATTGAATGTTACGCCACATAAGGGGACGTAATTAGTAGTAACCTATTTGACATGCGAGAACCAGAAGTTGCGAGCGCGAGAAGTTGCAGGGGATATTTCAGTAATGCAAACAGAATGCAGAGGCTTCAGCGGAAAGTTGATGGTGATTTTTCAGAGTAATTAAAACAAACTAAAAGTATAGTGAATCGTAAATTGTGGTTTGATGATGAGTCAACGCATATGATAATACTCGTGAAAAATCAAATTACTTCACCATATTTGTCACGATGAAAATACAACGTGACTGGATAATTGAGTTCGTCTTTGGCTGGAATAATAATTAAACTCGACGTTTCAAATTTAATAGGTATTGACAGAAATAAATTAGTAGGCAGAATCAATGCATGAATTAATTGTTTGAATGTCTCAAACTAGTCAAATAAGTATAAGCACTTATATTGGGCAATAAAGTTTACGATGTACGATACGTACTTTTAGTTTATTTTTAATTTCAGAAAGTTACTTTGAACTTTAAAATGGGTTAGATAGGCTTGCACTGGCCTTGCAATCTCAAACCTTACGATCCCACAGATAGTAAAGTGGGTTGTTTCGTAAACATGGAATTTATAAAACTATCAAACGTGGAATTTATAAAACTATCAGGAAACAACCCTTCTGCCTAGTCACCCTAAAATCAACGTAACAAATATGGTGGAGGTGCACGGGTCTTTTTTTGTAGAATTCATCGCAATTTTACACTCTTTTCCAAGTAATTTTGGAAAGGAATCCTTTAATTCAGTTATTATGACATCTTTTATTGCTAGTACTTTTATCACCAAGTCTCTTTGAAATATTTAATATTTGTATGAATGCTGAAAAAAACCACACGTGAACAGTATTTCGAGCAACCTATCTTTAGTTGAGAACTTAAAGAAATTTTTTATTTTTGTCTCAATCAAGGTCAATGTGCATCGCGGCATGACAACAAAAGTTACAAAATTTCATCAAAATCTGTTCAAGCAGGCTCGTGTTCTTCAATTTGAACACACACTTAGGGCAATGAGCACAATTGATTAGGGTAACGTAACGTTCCCCTCTGACCTTCTTAGGTACCGTATTGTTCAATGCGTAGAAAATGCAATTCACTTTAATATTTAGTATAATATATCCACTACTGAATAAAGTTGTCAAAATATGTGAAGTTATAATCCCTAGATCGACATACATTGAACTAGCTCTGCGCACCCCTGACAACGATGAATAATCTCTCATGAGTCGAGGCTGATATAATAAAAGTTTCAATTTTATAAAATGTATTGTGAATAATCTCAAAAATGCGTACATGTCCATGAAAATAAATATTCGTGCAATCAAAACTAAATAAGTATACGTTGTTCAATTAATGCGTCCAAATCAAATATTAAAAGTCGCGTTCATAAGTCATCAACTAGTTTCGAACTTAATTACGTAATTATCGTACTTACATTATCTGCAGTTGTTCCATCACAAATTGAATTTATAATTATTTTTAGATACACTGACAGTTACTTCTTATTACTTCATTTACTTTACTCATAAACTCAGAAGAATTAATTAATAATTACTGACTACTGTGTACTAATTACTGACTACTGTATACAAATGCATTTTTTCATAGGTGCCTTTACCACTATCTTGTTAATTACATTCGGTCATCATGGATTTGTACCCAATCAGATCAGCGTTTCTTACACATAGTAAGAAATTACGCATAGGACTCGTTTCATCGATTATTGATTTGCCCCTAATTAGATCGGTTTATTTACACGTACAACGATATCCCATTATGCTTACTGCATAAGTCTATGTTCCTATGTGAAAAAATTTGTGCAAAATTTAATTAAAAACCTAGGGTACAATCAACAATTAACAATTATTTCGACATTTCAATTGTAAAATTTATTTATAGTAAACCTACCATCAAGCGTTTGCCATACATAACTTAGTTCGTCTATCAAATAACTTGCATAAACCGCTAAAGATTTTACAGCATCTAGTCATCCTGAATTATTTACATAAAATTTATAAGTATCAATTTCCCCAACTGTTTATTAAAAAACTAAATTGGAATACCAAAATACCAAAATGAACGCTGGATTACATTATGAATAGCTGTCGATTTGAGAAACACTGATAGTTTCATTCGAAGTATTTTTTACCTGAAACAGAAAGAAAAGACAAATGTAGACCAACAAAAATTCTTGCGAGTTTGTAATTATTTATAAATATTTCATAGGCAATATACCTCTATTGTTAGAGATTGCTGGAGATTTTTGTACTAAATTCTGCAGAGCAATGACATTTGAACGGATGTTTTAATTTATTCATGTTTCAAGTACAATTTTTGAAATATTCTAAAATAAATTGGATAAAAATTAAACTAACCCATTCTAATCATATGACGTCTGGTCGTCATGCGATTTTGTAGCATATGGCGACCCCAGGTCGCAAGGCTACAGTGCTCTGAATAAATGCATGTAGTTCTGTTAGCTCATAGATGTGGTCTGTATTTAAACTGAAGTAAAGAGCTGACATTAATATTTAGTAATTCATTTAGTCTGACCTCATACACTCCATCTCATCAGGAAAATAATAACTTGTTTCCGATCATCTCAATAGCCATCATGGCGGCAAAAATATGTCGTGGTGGTAATGAGGAAGGTTTCCCAGCCATATATGTGTATGCTTGTAGCAGTTATATATGACCGCAAGGCTGGTTGCTCTAAATTAACATTGATAGACGTCAGTGTGTGTTTTAGATAAGCTCCTCGAAATTAAAAAAAAACTTATGTATATTATAATCATATATTGCATCATATTATCTATTACTAATTAATTATAATTAAATCTTCTTTTGCCATAAATCGTGTCTTAACCAGAGTAATAAAAATCTAAGGCAAGAAGAAAACAAATTATTCTGTCTTCAGGATAAATATTGCACATTAGCTGCTCGAGTCCGTATAGCTATTAGAGTATATGGTGTAACATAGCATGTCACGTCAAATCCATTAAATAAATAAATCGCGTCACAATGGCACTGGAAAAACCAGTTCATAAGGTAAAATATAAATACAATTAAAATGTATGACAGCGCTTACATCTCACGCATTAAGTAAATACGCACTAATAGCAGCAATAAGATGGATATCATTATTGTTCGATGCTGGCTCACACGTACACACATTAGCAGTGGCTAATGCGTGCTACAAGAAACACGTGCAGCGTTTATCTTCCGTCCGTAGGTAGGAAATGCTGTGTTGATTGATGCATCTTGATATAGTAATCAATGCATATTTTAATATTGTAATTGATATATTGTAACACATATTGATACATATTGTAATAGCAATATAGAAATTGATACATATTGGTTTGTAGTTGTTCGTAGACTACTGTGGCTGCACCTAAATCAGTGGGAACCGTGTCAGACAGCAATAAATGAGTGAGTGACTACATAGAGACCCGTATGACATATAACAGAACATTGTGTAGCGGCTCAACCCTATAAATACCACCGATTTGTATCGAATATTTTAGAGTGTATAATTCCATCGACCGAACGACGGGGCCAACATTGTAACAAACAGTAACATTGATTGTTTGAAGCAGTGTCGCGGTGGTTCCTTTGCATACCACCCGCTAGATTCTAACCTAGGGGTTAGATAGGGGTTGGTTTCAGTCAGTCGACAACAGATTGTTCGACGCGGTGTTACGAGTCATAGCAGTTTGCTTTCCGTTCTACCCACTTGCCGAGGTTAGTTTTAGCTACCCGACCACAGTACCACTAATTGTTCGTAGCCCATGCGTTATTAGGTAACCCATACGTAGTTCTAAGTATTCCTGCTATAATCATATTCAGAATTATTTTGTTAAAGTAACCCCCCACCCGCGCCTCTCCGTTTATGATAAACGGTGATTTTGTAAAAACGTTAATGCTGTTTCACTAATTAGCACTAAGTTTATTTCAGCTGCCCGCAAGATCACGAACTCCTGGGCAACTCACGTACTCATAGCTACTCGTGGCATCAGTAAGCCACTGAGCATCGGACGAACAACAAGATCAATTCGAGCGTGTGGTCTAATGATAAACTGACCTGGCGCCCGAAAATCACGTTTCCGGAAGGAAGTAAATTCTGAAGTAATAAGATTTTTGTTTGAGCCATTTGTGATTATCGCTAGGAGTCCCCATTTACAGCGTCGCGAGAGTCTGTCACAACGGTTCAAGGACGACCTTCATCCACCATCACCCCTATAAGATTGCTGGCATAATGTTGAGCCGATTTTCCAATGCATATTTCCTCCACAGAACAAAATATCACAAAACAGTCTGTTGTGTGCTACAGTAGGCCTAAAAGGGGTGAAAAGTGTGGCAGTGCAAAAAGTGTAGAGTTGCTCTTCATTAACAATAATGTTTTGAGATGTACCATATACAACATACGCAAGAATCTAGAACAGCAGTACAGCAGGTTAGTTCAAACATTCAATATTAGACATTCAAATTTTTAGGAATAACTATTTATGGGTTGATTTGATATGACTTTTTTGTGTTACTATTGTTTTGACCATACAACTAGATGGTTTAATTGTGATTTCTTACTCAGTATTTAATAATAATAAAAATATAAATAAACGGCGCTGTTAAAATCTTTTGGAACTACGGTTTTCCTACAACCCATCAAATAGCCGCAAACAAACCTGATATTGTGTTGTTAGATTCCACTAATCGGGAGATGTTCCTTATAGAATTTTCTAGCCCCGCTGAAAAAAAATATTGAAATTAAGGAACGAGAGAAAGTGGCTAAATATCAGGATTTGCTATGCGATCTACAGATCCAATATCCAAGGCATTCCATCAAATTGGCAGTCCTCATCATTGGAATCATGGGAGGCGCCAAGTCCTATGTAAAAAACTATATTAAGATCATACCAACTTGCGAGACCAAAGCTCAAGAATTAGCGAGTCAGATGCAAAAGGCCGTAATCCTGGGCAGTTTGAGTTTACTTCGGTCACACAACGCAACAATGACGTAAGGACTTACTCTATTGTTTAGAGAATCGTTACGTGACATCTGCCCAAAGAAGAATCTCGTGTATGACGTCGTCTTTTTAAAGGTGCTGAAGTTGAGATTCATTGGGGATGCACGCTACAAAGCGAAAAAAATTATAATACTAGAGTCTTACAATAAATAAATGTATATTATGAATCAATAATATTATTTGTATATTATAAATAAATAATACTAAATAAATAATATTTATAATAAATAAACAGTATATTTATTATAAATAAATATTATTAAATATACGATCTAATAATAATATGATTTGTTTTGGTCAAATCGTTCAAGCGATTCAAATTTATCCACTATGGTGTTTTAGTAGTATCAAGTTATACTGAGCCCTCTCTTAGATGTTACCTACAACGGCAATTCAATAGCTATATTTTGCTCGGGATTGAACTTAAGGAATGTATAAAAATGTAATCTTTTTATATTATATGAGGAACATACATACGTTTCGATAGAAGCAATGTTCAGTAAAAAATTAACTTTTATATTATGATTTCTGTTCACTTTGCATTTTCAAATTACGTGTCGATTTAGTTTTGACACTCTGACAAGTGTACCACGGAAAAGTTCTTAAGTTATTTTTATTCTCTTGTATAGTATAACAAGGAATAAAAGTATTTGTATCATGTTTACTACATTGTATAAATTCAAGTATAGCTTAGCGTTTTGAGGAGTTCATTCTAATCATGTTTAGTCAAATTCAAACCTGCTCTGGTCATTTTAAATTGAACAACGATTGAATTTCATCTTCTTTTCAATTTTGATTACAAATTTTGACATTCAGGGCCGAAAGTCTTCGGCATGAGGGTAAGTGTAACGTCACAAAAAAGGAAACTGTATCCACTTTACGACTATTGGCTAAACGACTATTGGAATATTCATACGTCATGATGGCAAAATTCTAGGCAATGTTGTAGTTATTTAAGCATTGTTGTCTAACAATCAACTTAGTTGTATAAATTAATATTAGTTATATAATAGATGTCAACTTATTAATAGATGTCATACTAAACTGACTTCATCATTAATATGGAAATTTAACATTTCAAAGGAGAACAATTAATTCAAAATAGATATCTAGCGTAATATTAAATATTCTTATGTTGCGAATTAGTAGATTAACTAAGCTTTTGGTGGTAGCGGGTTAGAAGTAGAGAAGATTACACGGTAAAGCACGATAAAACTTATTAACTAATAAATTGCTTAATGTTTCTTGCTAATTATTTTATATATTTGAGAATTGGTATTAAAATTTATGGCATGCTAACAATTATTTTCATGAGTATATTAAATAAAAATCATATTGAGTTTTATTATTTGATGTGCTATATCGACCCGATTTAATTCAGAGGTACAAGTTAATTTATACTGAGAAATAAAATTATATTATATTGTCAATCCCTTTTGATTGTTGGGTGGGTTATTTAAAAAAATTTAGAATTTATTTATCAAGTAAGAACTCACGCCGCTATATTGTCACGTACACAATTAAGCATGACAATATTTATGGCCTTTTTATGTATATTGTTATTTTTAATAGGCCAATAAGGTAGTACAGCGTACACACATTTGGCATATAAATGATAAAAACTGCTTATATACGACCACACAAATTATAGTAAGTACCAACAAGAGGAAAATTAAAATAAATTCTTTAAAATATGGATTTCATGCTTCTTATTTAACTGTCGAAACATTGAAAATCGTATTACATACACTTAGAGTTCTATAAGAAGGGTGAATATATTATACTTGCAAAGACAACGTTATATGAATAGAGTAGGTAGGTTAGCTAGGTAGACAAAAAGTAAACTTTCTAAAAGTTTTATCGGCCTATAGACTTTTTGATTGCACATTGGAGCCCGCCTCTTTAACTTAAGTGTCATTCTGGGACTGACCACGTTCAGGATAAAACTAATTGCATATTCTATCCTGATATTTATTAAAGTGATTTTAAAAATGTTAAGTTGAATCATAACATTTAAAAATTCATGGACTGTTCTAAAACCCCATCCTTCATAAAGTGGAAGTTGTTAACAAGAAGTGGTCTACTTAGTAACGATCATTGCATGATACACAATTGCATGTTACAACGATCTTAATCGATTAGCACACAAAAGCATAACTCCGTTCGGCATTTATATTTTATCGTTCGCGAGTGAGCCGTTCGACATTAACGTAGTAGTGTTTAGGTGTAAGCAAGCGCATATTTACATAGCATTTTTGAAGTTCTAGTTAATGGCAAAGGTAGATGAGAGGATCAAACCCTCCTTCCTCATTCAATTTATATTTAATTAAACATTAAATAGTAACAATAGAATTCATATATATTGTCGCGGTTAATTTTTTACCTTGAAGATTAGTATGGTAAGTTTTATTTCTGGACAGATTAATAACTAGTTTTTGCTTTAACTCACCGAACTATAAAAGGTATAGAAAACCCACCTAACTATAAAAGGGACGTATGCGCCGAAACGTACATGACGATGTCACTTACCGAGGTAGTAAAATGCTCTAAATTATGTTTCTTTTATAAATTTAAGTGAAAGATGATTACTGTGGAATTCAGATTTAAGGATTCATCAATATTATTAAAAGTTGACAATGAGTGTATGCGAGTGCTCCATTTGTACTTTTCATATTATCATAAGAAAACCAACAGCAAATAACAGAGTATCATTTTTAAACAACGAACAATTACAGGGCCAACGTAAATAAAAATCGCATGTAATTTCTTTTTGTGATGTAAGGAGCGGTAGTGATATTCTTCCGGACCTTGTAAATATATGTGAATTAGGATGTGTTAACACAAATTCCTCATTGTTTATGGCTGTAATGATCAAATTGTTATTTGTATAACACTTGTAAGTACAATATTTATAGAGATTATCTACAGTATCTCCTAGAAACAGCTTTGTGGCACATTGATGACCTGTGATGGAATCCGCTACAAATTTAGGTAACTAACAAAATTTAGAGCGATATGGTCTGTATGTATGTAATTTAAGCCCAGCAATTGTTCGTACTTCTAAGTTGTTGTGGATTCGGTTAGAACCAATATATAACATATCATGTAGAATACTACAAGTCTCATTCTTCCGAGCAACATAATAAGTATCGGGGACAGCGCCAAGGTATATTGGCGCCGGGGTGCCAAGCAAAATTTGGTAGCCATAAAAATCCAAATTTAAAGACAATTGGTATTTCCACTCAATAACTTGACGGCCGTCCAGGTGCCATGTACCCCTTACACGCTCAGTTGGCGAGGCCGTGTTACTTATCATTTCAAAACTATCCCATCCCCGGAATTTAATTGAACAATATTAAAGCGAAATATATTTTAGAATCCGAAATTGTACAATCACACAAAGGTAATTGATATCTTACTAATTCCGATATAGGAATACCTGTACGTTAATTAAATGTTAATAGAACATTTTCTATATTTTGTAATTCTGATACTAAAAGCACTAATATAAAAGATAAATTATGTAATTTACAGGAATTCACAATTTCGATTTTTTTATTTAATTCGGAATCCAACAAACGTCCAAAATGTAGACTGTAACGAAAATATAAAGGTTATTTATCTTTCATAGTTTTTAAAAGCGAGGTGTCCATAATGTGTGTTTCCGAATTGTGTAAATTTTTTATATGAAGAAAGTTCTATATTTTTAAATAACCTTACCGTCGAATCTTCATAATGACATGCTTACTTCAGTTGATCTTTCGAGTATTAAACCCGTAATAACTTCCTAGACCTATACTCAATTTGTGACGTTGTTATTGAAGTTCATTTTGATTTGATGGCAATGTTTTCATTTTCCATTCTACAGCCTAACCACAACAGATTTGTAGTATTGATCCAACGGTTCCGTTTAAGCTCCCCCGCTCAATTGCTTAAACATTGAACGTTCTTTTGATACAAAATATTTAATAAAAATACGGGAACACTTTTCAAGAAAATATAACACAAAGGCTGTTGTAAAAAAATGATTCGGTGGTTGTCCATAATATTTTCTGCACCTTTGTTATTATCATCAGTTATTGATGTTATTATCAGTTATTGATGTATTAGGACCCCCAGGATGTTCGTCATCCTCAACATATTCGCAGTCCCTCGCAAATTTTAAAGCAAATTATTTGTTCCATGTTTTTTTATCACCAGACACAAAAACCAAAGTTACCTTACTGATGCAAGCAATAAACTAAATTACCAATATAGCCGCAATTGTCAGCATACGTTTGGGGAAATATCTAACAAAAAAACAAGAACAAAACTTTGACAGTTGGACTTCTACAACCCGCGAAATTTCCGCGTATTATCTGATCATACCTCGTATATGTAATTCAGTTAATAGTTGCGCGAAAAACAAATTGTTTTCCTGGTGTCGTCTATTTTATAAATAGACGTCGTGTAAATATCTAGTTTCAATTAAACTAATTCAAAATCAGTTAAAATTGTTGTAAGTTTCTTTATAAAATTGTAATAATTGCCTAATTAAACTTGATATCAAAAGGACCAATTATTAATTCGTTGAAAGACTACTTCTCAAAGGCAAGGATATATGCTTGAAATAACTGAGATTCTCAACCAGTTACCGTTGAAAGAATATCTAATATTTCAGTCGTTCTCGATTCTGTGGCTTACCATACTTCCGTAATGCAACTTTATCGTTATGTAGCAAGAGCTACTTTTTCCCCCTAATTTCTCATTTGAGATACCGACAATAACATTACGAAAGAGTCAATTATATTTTAACTCTTCGTAGCATTATTAAACTTGATAAATTGCCTTCGGAGTTTTGTCTTTCAAATTCATTACACATTTACTTTAGGAGAAATATATTACGAACTTTAAGTGTCTAATGTACATCAAGACCAACAAAGAGAAACTTTACATTTATACGTATCTAGGCACATTAGAACATTCACTGCGAACGACGCTGAAGCGTGTCCTCCAAAAAATAAAACAAAAACAAAAAATACGCCAAACTTTGAAAAAGTTTTTGATTTTAAAAGAAAATCCCATAAGAAACTCTTAATGGGAAAAGTCGGCTGCCATTTTCGATGATTTTCCCACAAATTTTATCCTAAATATTACATTACTATTAAATAAAAATCTTACCCCGGTTACTTGGATAATTCTGAATCAAACTTCCATCAGAAAATACAAAAATACATCCAATTTTGTTCAGCGAAGGTCCAGTAACATCCAAGTTTCTTTATTGACAAGAATGTAAAAAAACATTTTGGCGCGGCGTTGAGGTTACTTGAAAGATAGTAATACAATGAATTTGTAAACAAAACTCCAGCCACGTGCTCGTTCATAGATCTTCGTATTTTGTCGTCATCCGACCTCAGCGACAAAGCAATTGTGGTCGTTGCACTTATATATACGTATAGTAATGCAATTTTGCATTAACGTTTCGATATAGTGAAAATAGCATTATTACATAGTTACAATGGGAAATTGCGGTATTGCAAATGGAAAATTGTATTGAAAATGCTATTGTTCCTAAATCGAAACATTAATAAAAAAAATTCATTGCCATTTGATTCGAAATAGATATATGGAATTTAATAATATAGTTAATATACAAACAAAAAGATAACATAC
>WYDF02261398.1:0-19198 GCA_009867245.2 Adranes taylori
CGAAAATTAACACAAATATGCTTCATAACACTATTACATAACATAAATTACACTATTTTTGGCATTGCCATTATTATGCGGTATTATAATTATAAAATTATTAATTCTTCATGGAGCCCGGTCCTATCGTGAACCATTACGAATGATGGTCACGGACGACCTCAGTTTACTGTTTTGAAATATGACATTTGTGAAAATATTCTAAGTTGTATTTTGTATTCGTTCATATATGAAATGGTTTATTACTAACTTCAGATTTGACGTCATGACACATGTCACGTCAGCTGCTTTGTGGCTGGTGGAACCATTCCGTGTACAGATTAAGTTGATTGTCTAAAAGCTAGTTGTTTCGAAAATGCAACAATATTCTAAAAAAACAAATTTTTGTCTGTAATCCTTGTTTTGAGTAGCTGCAGTATATATTTAATTGAAATGGCGAGTCCTCGTACGAGACGTGTCTTGCAAGAATTGAAACCCAGCAATGAGAACGATGTATGTTTCTCAAACATATTTTTGAAGATATTTATATCATATTTTCTTTATATTGAGAGATTTTTGATGTTATGTCTTTTATGTTTTAGAAATGTTTTGAATGTCAAACACACAATCCTCAATGGGCTTCTGTAACTTTTGGCATATGGATATGCCTCGAATGTTCAGGTAAACATAGAGGTTTAGGTGTTCATTTATCGTTTGTGAGGTCAATAACAATGGATAAATGGAAAGATATTGAATTGGACAAAATGAAGGTTGGAGGTAACCGAAATGCTAGAATATTTTTTGAAGCACATGACGATTATGAAGATGGAATGTCTATACAACAAAAATATAATACAAAAGCAGCTGCTCTTTATAGGGATAAAGTAAGATATATAACTTCTGTAATGTTTTAATATTTTGTTTTTAAGTATATTTGAAATTTTCACTTATTATTTAATTAAAACATCCGAATGTTACTTCGGATGTTCAGGTGTAAACTTTACTTTTAGTAAAGCAATACTTTACTTTAAAAATATAGGTTGGTTACTAATACAATAACAGGATACATACTATAGTTTTTTTAAAATTTAAATAGCAATTAAGACGTGCCTAAACCTTTGATATGCTTATGATATATGGGAATCATTTTGGGGGCACAATATTCTAATTATTCCTCAGAGTGTGTCAATTATACCTAATTATTTAATTTCATTGATTGGTTGAATATCTTGAATGGTTCTGTTCAAATGTGCGGTAGTTAATGTTTTATGAAATATGTCTGATCTCCGAAGTGACATGTCTAATGTTTCAAATAATCGCCCTAACACGAGTCTTAATGACTTGAAATAAGTTCTTAAAAGAGTATGCAAAAATCTTAGTTGATACTGTAATTTAATCTATTTATGAATTTTATTCATAAATAGATTAAATACAGGTTTTTCTCCGCCTGTTTTTGTTATTCTTCTCCATATCCTCCAAAACGTCAATTATTTGGCACACGCCAAGTAAATATTTATTTATTGGTAAATAAATCCATAACATTGACACATTGCTGAAATATCTACATTTGTTTAGATATCCTCTTTGGCACAAGGCAAAGCGTGGGACGAGAAAAAATCTCCTGCGCAGAAATACACCGGAAGCTTTGTTGCATCTTCGAACACACATAGCACAACAAATTCAAATTATAATGCCAGCAATTTATATCAAGTCGATAGTTATCAAAATAATGGATATCAGAATAATGCCGATCTTCAACTTATAAATACCACAGGATTTAAAACTGAAAGAGATGCTTTTTTCGCTAAAGTACAAAATGAAAATTTAAACCGTAGGAGGTAAGTTAATTTTTTTTTTATAAGGTTCCATCTTTTTAAATATCACCTTTGAGTATAATATTATTCTCTAAAATATTTATAATTTATTTTATTTATAAAATATATCATCTTACATTATTTATTGAAAGTGTATTGTAGAATGTTTATAGGTGTAATGATATGTAGTTGGTATAAAACTGTTTTATATTTGTAACTACGCATCAGACCGTTTTAAATGATAAGAAAGCTTATTCATGCTTATAGCACGTAGGTGTTTACAATACAAGATAATTAGTATACAACAAGTACATTGCAAAATATGCAATTGAGATTAAAAACAAATAGAGTAAACAATATAATGTTTAAAAAAAAGATAACTAACTAACTGAAACTGTAGAAACATACAGACACGAAAATTTAAAGAATGGAAAAAATGTTTTGACAATTGGATGGAGAGCGCGCAAGATTTTGTAAATCTGAAAGGCGAATTATTTGAGGCAATAAAACGAGTTGTACCAAAAAAATTGCTATAATGTTCCTAAAGACTTCAAATATAACCCTCGTACACAAAGGAAATTATTTTATTTTAGTCTACTAAAACCATTACTGATACTTTCCAAAAAGAAACCGTGTTACCAGAATTCAGAAAATTCCTTGGATTTAATCTGGAATTGAGATTGAGATTTTTTATATAATAATTGATATGAAAATATAGAAGTTATATTTTTAGCGACCTTCCACCCAGCCAAGGAGGAAAATACAGCGGTTTTGGTTACACTATGGAACCACCACCCAAGAGTCAGTCACAAGAATTTATTGATAATACATTATCTTCACTAGCAAGTGTAAGTTTCAATAAATTTTATATTGCGTCAAAATACATAGTTCTATAATTACACTGAATCTGAAAATTATCATGTAAGTCTTTTTAGAGATTCATTGTACTGTAGAGGAATACTTTGCATAACTCTGAAGTTCCTTCTCTAAGTTCTGTTTGACTAGAGATGCTTTCTTTCTTGGGTTTTTCTTCCTCTTTTCTCATTAATATTTCAAGGATAAAAGAAAGAAGGCTAGTGTTGATATGCCAAGAGTAATAATAGAGATTTGAGGCTACAGACTCGCCACCACTGTCCTCTTTGCTTAGTTGCAGTAAATACAAGAACCTCATTTTATCAAAACAAGCGCTGTTTAATACAGCGTTATGCAAAGCATTCTTATTGTTTATTTCATTATTGTTGTGTTTTGTGCGAGATATTTTTTTTTTCTCAATCTTATTAACAATTATTTACGTATAGGGTTGGTCAATTTTCTCATCATCAGCTACAAAACTAGCTACGAAAGCAACTGAAAATGCAGTTAAATATGGTGGTATGGCATCGCAGAAAGTTAGTAATCTCTTTTTTCATCTTTCTATCAATATAGTTTTGTTCTTGTTCTTATAATTATATTAGTTTTAGTAGTTGTGCATATAGTAAATATTTCTACTTTTAGTTCTTTCATGTTTGTGTCATCTTTTATTTATTTTGTTCTTGAAAATGTTAGCTGCAGCATTATTTTTGCTTTAGTTTTATATGTTTTTATGTTTCTGTAAATATGTAGGTAAAAGATGGTACTTTATTAGAGGATGTAAGTTGTCAAGTCACAAATATTGCTCACAAGGTAATTATTAGTTTTAATTTTGTTTATTATTTATTGTTGATTTTCTATTTTATGTTCAACTCACAAAACGTACTTGTTGGAATACAATCCTTGCTATACAATTTTCAAATTAAAAAAAACTGTTTTAGGAACAAATTTTTGTTAGTTGAGTTTAACGAACTGAAATCACTTACTTGAGTACAGTTGCCAGAGTGATTTGATATCATTTATTTTATATCCAATATGCTTCGTTTTAATCTTAGGCATGCGATGAATTTCTTAAAGACATACCTTATTATTATTAACATCTCTAAGAAAAGTAATTTGATTTATTATCATTAGTGCATGAATATTATGTTGTATTGGTAAAAACTTTTGATAATTCTCTTCAATATTACAAATATAAATAAAAATTTTAATTACCTACAAATATTTGATTCAAAACTTTGAAATTCTTAATATTTATTAATATGATATAATTAGGTTGGCGACATAAGTAAGAAAAGTTGGTACCATTTATCAAATAGCAACAGCAATGGCCTATTGCACACAACCGATCAATATGGTCAAGTAAAGGGCGACAATTATCAAAGTTCTATAGGTGAAAAATCTTTTTTGGTTAGTGGCGGTGGTTACACGGGTAATCAACAAGGAGACTGGAATTATAGTCAAAATAATTCAGGGTAAGTATATGAAGTTTTATTTTTTAATATTTATTTATGTACTATTTTCAATAATAGGAGTATTTATTTACTACAAAAACAGTATTTCAAAATTGCTACAATGATATAATAAAAATGTTTCAAAAATCTATTTATTTATTTAATAGAATTCAAGATAAAATTTTTTTTATAAAAGCCGCATCGAATGTTATAAAATTAGCAAATAAGATTACAATTAATTCCTCTGTTCCTCTGTTTTTTTAATTGGTTTTAAAATTTTGATATTTGTCCGTATGCGTTTGCTGTATAGTTTTTTTTTTACAATTAAAGGATGTTAAATCAATAGTGAAGAATTGAAACAGATTTTTAAGAGAAAGCAACTACCGCCGGGTTCAATATGTCATTGATTTTTTTATTAATAACGGGTACCCCCTAGAAGTACAAGTATACAATTCATAAGTTGAAATTTTACATTTTTAGTTTGATTATATACCGTATATCATAAAATAATATTATACATAGATATAAATTTAGGATTATACAATAAGTACAAATAAGGTATGATACAGACTTCGAATTTCCATACATAACATATAGGTATATGTGTTAATGCTGAGATGTTAATCCATTATTGAACTTTAATTTTATTTGAGGTAAAACCTATAATTTTAACATATTGAGATTTATCTGTTAAATATCATCAGCGATTTGAGCAGTTTTCTTTACTAAAATGCACTTCCCACATCAAATCGAGTAATTTACCTTATCGAATGCTCCAGAGAATTTGATGTAAATCACACCCACTTGACACCGCCACCCCAGGACATCCGTAACCAAGCTAATGAAAAAAAGTCAAGTTGATACATACGGAGCGTTTCCTAATAAAGCCATGTTGTTCATTTAACCAAACATTAACTAAAAGTGTGATGATGTTATCGGTAACAATACCCTCAAACCTTAGGAATGCTATTCAGGATAGATATAGGGTGTTAATTATCAAGATTGCTTTTGTCTCCACTTTTGGAAATAGGTGTTGCAAAGCATGATTTCCTGACCATCAGAAACTCAACAAGATTGAGGGATAAATTAAATAATATAACAAGAGGCTCTAAAAGACATTTGCAACACTTTTTTTTAGGAAGATTGGTGGGAGGCCATCGGGCCCGATAACACCGTCACACTTGAGGTTCGATCATTTCTTTAAAAGTGTGTCCGTGCTAATTTCAAGTCTGAATAAGTCCACTAGGCCTGGGGTAGTACTCTCGAATTCAATAAACACAGTGTTTTCAAACACAGAACCTTTTCTTGGAGGGAAACAAGTAGACTATTATATGCACATCATTACTAATCGTGTACTTGAAATACATGCTGTTAGGGAGAAAATTGTCCCGTTTACTATTAATGAAATCCAAAACTTATTAGTATATCTTGTTAATGAGTTTTCTACAGTACGAATATAATCTTGGTAACAATTAGACGCCAATTTTTTACAATCCAACCTTAGCGTACTAAAAATATATTAACCCGAAAGTGAGCCGGTACATTTATATTTTTGTGGGCTTCCTTTTCTCTTTTTTCTTTACAACAAGTAATTTTAACTCCTATGAAAACCTCCTAGGTTATCTAATATGTGTATGTCTTTTTGTAGAAACAAAGAAGTTAATAGCGGTGCCAAGTAAATCATAAAACATATCAACAGATGCATTCAGCGTTAAGTCATGTAACATGCGTTTCCAATCTATTGCATTATTGTAGTTAAGTGGTAAGCGCAGGGTGACAGGGATCGCATGGTACAGGACTCTACGAGGAAGTTAATACCGACAAATCACTGAAGCTAGAGAATATTAGATCTAAAACAGAACCGCTAACATTTACAGTGTTATTAGGCTGATATAACCGTCGTTCTTGGAGCTCGTCGTCGGTTCTGGCAATGAGCATCCGGTAAATTATTATCTCCAAATAGAATGACATTGGTGTGAGGATCATTTTCAATAATTCCATTTAGGGATTCATCGTGATAATCATATACTGAGACAGGTGATGCATGAGGTACATACACAGAATCAATTAGTAATTTCTCATTCCCCACACCAATTCTTACAAATATTTGTTCACAGCAACTATCCACAGATACATGAGAAGATTTTAGGTTCTAAAACGGCAATTAATACACAACCACCTCTCACTTTTGCTCTAGTACATACATTTATGTCCTGTCTGTAGATAACATACTCATTTAACTGTAATTCATAGTCACTAATACTGTCATTGAGCCACGTCTCTGACAAGAAACAAATAATATAATTACTTGAACTAATTACATTCAGACTAAGAAGAGTCAATTTTGTTCGTAATCCGCGCACATTTTGATAGTAACAATATAGGGATTTACCCATTAATGGTTTTTCGGTGGAGTATTCCTTGAGTAGGACCCATTAATCCCATTATTCACGGAGGTAATCTTTGGACAACCATTGACGTATCGTATGGTAAGATCCGCCTCAGCATTATCCTGCCTCATTAGCAGTAACACGTATCGTGGGGTATGCAAACTTTTTCTTATTTGTTAGAATATCCACCACAGACGCACGATCTTTAATGCCTTAGTTAGTCTAGACTTGTTGTACCTTGCTTTCCTAACATGGTTAAAGAAAAGCATGGTTAAATAAATTATGTTTTCGTATATTTATGAAAGGAACTGTGAATTCTATTAGCTTAAGCAAGTAGGAACAATTTTTTGTTCCATTTACGAACTTGTGCAAAAATATTAAATCTGTTTTTATTCTTCTCCGTTGAAATGATTGCATATTTATAGTACATCTAAATGCTCTATATTTATTTATTGAAGTTTCAGACATATTCTAATCTTTCTTTTTGTAAGCTAAAATTTTTTAAATTTAATTTGAATTGATTCAACTTCATTACTATAACCTTTATAATGGGTGAGCACACCTGATGAAAAATCTAAAATGGGTCTCACTAGTGAGCTGTATAATAGTCTATGTATTCGGTTCAAGATTCCAACTAAATCTGGTTATGAAACCCAGCTTTGAGGCCTCTATTGCAGATTTCTTGGATATAATATGAAAATTGTAATTGTAACATTTTAATCTTTATTTTTCTTAAATATTTTAAGATCATAAGCAAAGCACAAGAAATCCGAATGAATTATCTCCTTCTCTATATCATTAGTGAAAATAATGGTGGACCCAAATGGGAACCTTGTGTACATTTAAACTGCACTACATTTGTTACGAATTTGTCTAATGATTGATGTTATTTTAAGTGAAGAAATTTCTTTATGGTATTGAACCTAGCGAAGTAACGATCCTCATTCGTATACTATATCTTTCAATTTCCTTATATAAACTATAGTGATCTATTTTGATATGGTAGAACCTAAAAAAGAAAACAATATAGCCATATTAACTAAAAATTTATTTTGTTGGTGTTCTTCGTAATAAAATTCTTGATAATAGTAAAGTAGTTTATTAATGTTAATAATACATTAATAAACTACTGAGTGCTTACATACGTTAAAATAATAAAAGTAAGTAAAATGATTAACAAATAACACTTTGGTAAATAGTATCCTATAGTACACAGTAAATAGTAACATTTATAGATAGACAGATAGTATTTTTATACAAATTTCAAGGTAAACGATATGTCAAATGTATACAAGTTAAAAAACAATCACATGCTAACATCTTGAAAATATAAGTACTTATTAAAAATGGCAGAAAATTTAACTACTTGTTTTAGATGGCAAAAAATATACATGCATATACTTGCAATATGACAAACAAATTAAACATGAAAAGCAAATTAAAAATATATGTTGTAAAGTGCGATCTCAGGATATTGAAGCATAAATGGAGATTTAATTATTCTGATTATTACTGGTTTCAAGAAACTCACTTAGAGACTAGAAACTCTCGGATAATGTGCCTTTTTGAAATTCATGCGTGCCAAGAGTCTTTTCAGGGTTGATTACCACACGATTACGTATACACTACTCGGAAAATTCGGCGTACACATTTTTTATTTTCGTGTGAAGTTCGAGGAGTGCATTCGCCTGAACTATGACAGTCGCATAATCTGCGTACACTCAGTGAAACCATTAGTGATATATTGAGGTAAGTCGTTTACAAGTAAGAGGAAAAGCAGGGGGCCGATTACCAATCCTTGACACACACTAGTATGACTAGTGAAAGTTTTAGATGTTTTGTAATTAACTACAACACATCTTTCTGTGTTTGAGATAGGACTCAATTCATGAATATATCGTGCCTCTAATACCCATTGTATACAGTTTGCACAGCAGAAAATCATGATTCACTGCGTCAAACGCACTAGCTAAATCGAAACATAAAAACGTGTTTTCCCAAAGTTACCAGCATCGTAAATCCCTTGCACTATCTGAATAATAGCAGTTTCCGTTGATCTCCCTGGAATAGAGCCATGCTGTTGTCTACTGATTGACTTATTGTGGATTGCGAAATTTAATATCCTTTTTGCGATTACCCGTTCAAAGATTTTAGAAAAATTACAGAATGTTCTCCATTGCTAGGGGATCCATATGCATGTTAGAAAGAATCATGACGCCTCCGTACAACCTTGTGGTTTCTCTATTGTATGAGCTGACTACTTTATAGTTGTTGATTTAGAAAACATGTAGCTCAAAATATGTCATCCAGTGTTCACTAAGGCAGATGTAATTGAGGCTTAATTCAGATTCAATGATGGCCATTTCCGTTTCTTCAACTTTGTTTCTTATGTATTGAATCTTTATATGGAATAATTGAAATACTGTGTTATCTGAAGGTTGTGCCTTCAGTGAGAATGTGTTTTTATTACTAAGTTTAATGGTCGTGGTGGACTTTGATTACTTAGGGGTGATTCTATTTTAGTCTCGTTAGTACACCCACCATTATTCATCCTCGCATATAAATACACTTGTTCTCTGTTGTTTCACTTAATTAGATGTTTTGCAGATGTCTCTCGGTGATTGAAAAGGAAAATTATATCGTCTTACTACAACATTGTTGGGCCAGAAATCTCCATCATAAAATGAGCCTTGTGAGAAATTTGAACTCTAACTTGAAATGCTACATATTTTCCTTTAGTAGTTAGTTTTTCGCATAACGGTTCACTAGTAGGAAATAGAAAAACTATTAGTATTTAATTTTAAATCCTCCCTTATTTAATGTGTATCCATAGAAGTAAATAAATCATCTCAATGATTAAGTTTTAGGCCTACGTATTAAAATTGCACTGAATTTCTAGGTAGCACACATCAATTTAATAAATAAGAATTAAATTAAATATTTTTGACAAACAAGTCAAAATTCCAGAATTAAATGTTCTTCGAAAACAAGTTGCTCGGGCGCCTGGTGAGTTTAAAGGGAGGCCGCACTCTGGAACAGATGGTGACGTTTCTTAGGTCCTCAGTGGCTTACTGAGGGCTTAGGTATACTCAGTAGGTAAGTAAACCAGGTGTTCTTGTTCTTGCGGGGAGGCTGTAATAAACTTATTCACTAATAAGTGAAACAGCATTAAAGTTTTAACAAAACCGTGTATTGTTCTTATATTTATAAACAAAGAAAAGAAAATGTTGTAATATAAATAAAATAATCATCCTTCAAAATATAAACCCAAATTCATTTATAGCCTTTATGGCGGTAATCAAAATATATAATAAATAAGGCACTTAAAGCAAAATGGTTTTAATACGGTGCAAGCGTAATAATAATGAATAAGCGGTACAAATGAATTTACCGGTGCTCGTATATTACAATACCGAATGCGGTGACAAAATAACGAAAAGGTGAGAAGTATGTAACTACGAGACGCAAGCAATCAATCATAATCAAACAAATAATAAGGATGAGGCTACATATACTATCACGGAATGACGGATATCTCTCAATATACGGTATGGATCACGGATAGGGTAGAAACATACGGAATCTACCATTCACAGTGGGTTATAAATCATGTACCAACATATTCACAATAATGAGTAACAAGTAGGAATACTCTGTATTTACTATTCACAACGGGTTATAAATCATACACCAATTTAAAAATTGGTGAAACAGAGTATCAACAACTAATCCTTGTTTACATAGATTAGCTTTTGACACATGTTAGTGTAGGTAACGGAAAAGATAATCACGATCAGTAACAGTATCACCCTTGTTTACATAGGTATCACAGTCGTCAGAGCATCAACAACTAACCCTTGTTTACATAGATTAGCATTTGACGCCTTCGTGTAGGTAACGGAAAAGGTACACACTAGGTTGGACTAGCGTCCTTGTTTACATAGACACCATCACTACCCCAAACACTCAAAACTAGCCTTGTTTACATAGGCCAACATGTGGGTGCATACTAGTGAATGTAACTGAAAAGGAAATACTATTAGTTACAACAATATCCTTGTTTACATAGATATTGTTGAAACCGAAGCAACTAAATTCAGCCCTTGTTTACATAGGCTAGCGCTAGTCGCACTTCAGTGGTTTTATTCACAGCGACGGAAATATTATTAGTCCCAATGCGTCCTTGTTCACATAGACACTACTGACACCTGAGCACCAACTCTTGTTTACATAAGTCAATATTATATGCATTTAGTAAATAGAAGATAGGTTACGTAAATATCAAAAGGAAATACAAATCGTTCAAAATACATACAATCTGTAATAGTAATAAACGGTATATCTAATGATGTAGCAATAAGCGGTATAATAATTATTTTCAAAAATTATATTTTCAAAATAATTATTTTTTTCAAAATTATTTTTCAAAATCACTTTTCAAAATTATTTTTCACAATTATTTTTTAAAATTGCTCTTACCAAATATATATAACGGTGACCACTGGCTCGGCTGCTGGCTGGTGATGTCGGACTCGGGAGGGCTGGCGACTATCTCTTTAAAAGCTTAGAAAATAGTTCTTTTATAGAGGAGCAAGCACACACACTTGTGTGAAACAGTGGACTCTACCACAATCTATGTTTTAAAATATCCTACTCTAATATAGTTTTAAACATTCAGACTTACATATAATTATATGGGAATATATTCTATCTCTTTCAAAACCATGCGGAATATATTCTCCATCATAAAATTATTCTCATGCTCGTACAAACATCCGGAACTAACATACGCGGCGCTATATATCAATATAGACCAGCGACGCAGAAAGCATATGCTTCTCTCTGTCTTAATTAATTGGCCATATATTCCTTTCTCTTATACGCGCTACGCAATTGTCTAGCGTAATGTTTACGTTCTTAATTCGGAAGAAATATTTCTTTAATTGCTCTAAAATGTATTCAAGCTACACCTGCTAATTATATGCGGACCTATTCTAAGTATGCTATTCCTATATATTATTTCTTAACTGCGTTTAAGAAAAAATCTTTCATTTTAAAAATAATATAGAACAACATTTGAATATTGCTTGTTTATTTATCTTTGCAAGATTTGCGTCTCAATTTTTACAGACAGATATTATTTTATGAAGTCTTTTGACTATAAGGTTGCGTAGTTGAGATAAATAGATCAATTCATTTTATTTAATCACGGAATATAGACAGTATTATATTTATACAAAATAATATCCAGCACAACTTAATCAATTGCCGAAAAGAAGCAATCTAATAATAACTAAATGGGTAGATAAAAGATTCAGCTGGAGCTGAAATTAAAAAGCATATTGCAGAAATTAAAAAGAAGTTTACTACCTTTACATAAACCTTTATAGAAACTAGGGTAAAGTTTTAAGTTTTAAAACAAAAAATAGTGGTGTCATAAATAAGCACACAGAAATTTTTTGCGGTATAAGCTAAATATATGGTGAAATTGCAATGAAGCATTAATGAACTCAATATGTTGTACACAAAATAAAATAATAAAATCTTTGAATAATTTTTAGTCGAGGGTACTGTACTGTTGATATCTCTGATGAAGAATTCATTGAATTTTCCTGCATATCATAATAAACTATATTATTTATTTACTTAATTTCAGTGCTTCAAGTCCGAATCAGAATTGGCATGAAAGTAGTTGGGGCTATCAAAACGAAAATCCACAAAGTCCTCAGTCGAGCATCTCCTCGGGCAAGGAATCCATATTTGATGTAAAATCTCCTACAAAAGCATCCAATGATTTAAGCAAACGTCAGAATTCAAGTAAAACAACACTATCGCCTTCAATAACACCTGTAGCAGCTGAAAAAAAATCTCCATCGGATAAACGCAAAACCCAAAATAAGGAACTAGAAAAGAAAGCTACGAGTAGATGGGGCGATGACGAACTTTGGGAGAGTTTAAACAGTTAAAATTTTTCATATTATTATCTTTACAGGTGTGTCAGGCTCAACGTAATGTAACAGTTATATCTTATTATTAACCTTCATATATTTCATATCATACAATATATAATAGTTATTTTTAATGAGTGGTATTAGAAGAAAATATCTATTTTAAAGACATGATGATTTTTCTTTACCCGTTCTGGAATAAACGAGTTTTTTAAAATCGTATAAGATAAAGCAGTCTCGAACGATAAAAGACATTAATATGACAGAAAATATGTTTATACCACAATTAATAAGCTTGGTCATTAAACTTTTCTATGGTATAGCGAATTAAATTAAATTAAAAATACCAAAATATTCACTGTTGGAAAATTAGAGAAACTATTAGGTTTTTTACTTAATATTTTAAAATAGTATCGACATATCAATGATTAGAATTGATGTTTTCTACAGATTACTAGTTAAACGCTACGTTACGATAATTATAATCCCAAAGATAAGGTTAACAAATGGAAGAAACTAAAGAAAATGAAGTGAAAATCTCAAAAAATTGGTAAATACAATGCTCCGGTAATTGATTATATATGAGGTTTTATATCACATATGTCTTTCATTACACGCATGAGTTAGATAATTTAGGTAATTTCCAGGTGAATCTCTATGGGCATCACAAAATATTTTGGTTACAAAACTCCTAGCATTTTTTTATTTCCTCACTTTCCACCTAACTTCCACCTTCCATAACTTCCACCTTCCCAACCCCATTACAACAAATCCCACCTGCCATAATCCTCAAGCCTGCTCTCCAGGTTTTCTTTTCCTATTTCAGCCATCACCGTCACATGTATTCCATTTTAATCTTATTACTATTTCTTGCATCACTGTATTTATTCACTCTTCTCTTTTCCTTTCACTCATTTATTTTTATTGACCATTCTAATCGCAGCACCCACTGTACTCACTTTTTCTATATAAGAAAAGAAAAACAAATAAAATTCATTACTTCCACTCCCTCAATTCCTGATCCCAACTACGCCCTCCAATTCATTTTAGTCCAATGTACACTCTCACATTCTGTCGCCCAATGCCATTGTTCCTCTTAACCACATATTCTACGTTTATTCTCACGCGCATCATGTTTCCCCCCCCCCTCTCTCTCTCGCGCGCGCGCGCTTCCCATCCACTTTTATAGCTCTTAATGTACTTCATTTTATTTACTCATGCATTAGTGTATTAGAGTCCTGAGTCAGTTAGATTCACTGCTATGTTTCGAGGAATTTCAATAAAATATCCTTTTAGTTCCGATTAAACCTTGACGATGCTTATATCTCAGTACTTTCTTTTCTTCAACTAATGCATCTTACATAAATGTTTTAGCAAAAACAGTTTCCCCTCATGGTTCGAAATTCTGATTGATCCACTTGATTCCAGAATCACATGTTCCTTTGTGGGAATAATGAACATTCTCACGATGTCTTCAATGTATGTGTTAAATTTATCTTGTTGGTTTGATATTCTAAAAAGTATTAATATAATTAAATGTTTCTCTAATTTTATGTATTTTGACAAAACATATTAAACTCTCCCAAATTTAACTATTTTCATGCGATACAAAGATGTAGAAAATAACGAAGAGCTCTCTAATCTCTTAATGTTCATTTTTTGTCATGTACTATATTTATCTACCAAAAAATCAACAGTTTGGTAATAATCTTTATATAAAAGCAAACTATTTTTAAATACATTTAATCACTATACGACATTCGCTTAAAGAGGTTTCTTTTCTTTTTTTTTTTTTGATATAAAAAACTTGAAATTGTCTGACTGAAACCAAGATAATAATGACTACATAATATCCAAATTTGAAACTATCTTCCCAAAGTTAAATATTTTGCAAATGTGATACATTTGCTTAACAAATGTTCTACTTTTCCTTTCCTGTATAAATCCAAATACAGTCGCTCTTGTGTAATATAGAATATGCGCTAAGGTAAAAAGTGAACAGAACTAAAAAGTAAACTTACGGGAAGTAAGGCGATAGATATGAGCGATGACAGATGGGCGTTTTACGACGAATAGAGGTCAGCGAGTTTCTTATATCTTTGGCGGTTAACCCATTATTTAGTGGTCCACGTGAGCCGGTATCATCTATAAAGTACTTAGGGACCTAAGGCATGTAATTAATTGGGTAATTATAATTTTTATTTTATATTCGGTGTTTCATTTAATAACGATAAGTTCCTCAACTACAAGATTCCCATAAAACGCCCCTTATATTCAGGGTCGGGTGTTACATATTGGTGTTTTGCGGAAGTTGGAGATTTATAACGATTAAATGAAATATAAAGTGAAATTATAAAAAGTGTTCAACAAGTATGGAGACGTAGTAGATTTCTACTCTACCAAAAGCTTGATAATGGGCCTAGTTCCCGAAAACTTTCGCTAATACGTTTTTTTTTTTTAATAAACGTGGATGAAGACGACTATTTGTTTCATATAATTTAATTGTAACGGTCCACGACACCTTAGATGTTTTAATTGAAAACTATAATTACCTAATGAATGAATTATCTAGTAATACTATTTATCGACCAATTTACATCTCACTGTAGAACCATCAAGAATTTTCTATTGTATCTGTAACGAGCTCGCCGCCACTTCTTCTTTGCAAACGCCTATCTGGCGCCTAAGTCCTTGTTATATTACAGTTCTATTCACTTACCTACGTGTATATTCAATATTCTTTTTGGTATTTATTCTCTTACGCGACAATACTATTAAAATTACATTAAATGACTTATCTTAAATATCTATAGGCTAAGTCAAGACTGCAAATTTTACTCGTACATACCAGTTATACTGCATTTGTATAAATTATTTTATTTGATGCACACTTTGTTCGTTATCAAGTATATATATATATATATATTTTCCTATAACTAATATTTTTGTGACATAATTAATTAGGTTTCTTTATTGATCTGAGTTTTATTTTATATTACACCAAAAAAAATTTTTTATTTATTAATATACATACAATTGTTTTACGTATTAATTGAATTAATTCTTTCAACTTTAAAAGTATCATAACATGGTATTCCTATCAAAATTCATTTCTTGTTATAGAGGTGAAAAATATGTAAAGCTTCTTGTAGGTCAGAAAATGACTGGTTGTTGTACCACTAGTTCCACGAACCAAGTCACCATTGCATATTTACTTAATCGCTTGTATTATGGTGGTCTTGTCGCATCCATTTTGCTCAAGAAAAAGTGTGAGTGACAATTGAGGCGAATGAAATCTGATTACCTATGCATTTTCTTTCCCAAAGCCAGAACTTCGCTTACGGCTTCTATAAATGTGTTTAGCTTAGCCGATAATCCGATATTATTAGATAAATGCAGAATTCTTTTTTTCCTTTTCAAAATATAACCTCAACAATGCTGTTTATTCGAAACACTCTCTATGAAAATAGCAAAATTGGCTAAGCTGTACACATTCATCCTTGTCCAAAACAGATTTTATTAGGTTTTCTGGTATCCCAATAAGCCCTTAAGGTAATTAACATCTGGTAGGATAATTGAATTGATGTAATATTTTTTGTGGACAGAAATATGCTTCATATAATTCATTCTACGTCTAACAACAGCATGAATCAGAGAATTATTTAACGGTTTAGTGAAAGATGTGACAGTCAAGTCAAGACAGCTTTAATTATCTCTAAATTAAAACCATAAACATCTCTAGAATTAGATTTATTTAATTTGTTCAAATTTTTCTGTACAAAGATTTATTTGATTTTTTTAAAGTTGAAGCAGTAGTAATTCTGAAATGCCTTTATTATTGGTCTAAATAAAATATATTTAAGTTATTAACATTTATTAAAAAGAAATTCATATTTACACAAATCTATAATACGGCAATAACAATAAATGGTAAAGATAACAATAGTTGTAATATTTACATGATTTTATTAGTGTTTGTACAAAAAAGATATTAAGTTTTCTAGATAATTTATTTTTATAGTTTTTAATATACACATCATATTTTAATATTTACATTTGTTTGTATAATAAAATGCATAATCATCTCAAGATTAAAAGTATTATTGCCTATTTCTAAAAGTTCTTTGGAGATGAATTAATTGATAACTTTACAATGATACTCAAAACAACAATCACATTTTATTGCAGTTGTAATTTTTACGCATAAATATAAGCTCATAAAAAATTATTGGTCAAGGAAAATATAGATTTATCGATTTTATTAAAATTTTATAAGCTTTTATTTGTAAACTATTTCTTTTAACTTTTTCCTGTGATATGGGCACCAATTTAATGTTCATATCAATATTTCTTTATTTTTATTACATACGGTATTTGCATAAATAGCAGATGAAACATTATCGTGCTTCTTTCGATAATTAATTTATTGATTGATTTTCAATGTGCATCAAATTTTAAAATGTTTTTAAGTAAATGTTATTTATGAGGTCTAGGATCATACATCAATCTTTCTGGGAAAAGTTCAATCTGTCATCAGTTTGGAAACTGTTTTTCCATCCTCGTAGTAGTTATTTTTTTTGTAGCTCGGTTGGATTTTATTGGAATTAATATAATTTCCCGAAATATTGGACGATATGTTTCAGCTTCTTCTACCTTGACAATACTAATACAAGTTTGTTTCCATGTTCAGTATACTACTACGAAATTATTTTCTAAAAATATGTTTTCTCAAAAATACGAGGCACGTATTTTTAAGGGTGTAAACTCCAAAGTATCCATCAGATTGGCTTAAAGTGACAGCAAGATGATGTGTTTTGATCCTAGACATTATTTATTAGGTTAGTGAAATTATTAAAGGATTTATAAATTATTTTGAATTCGATATACATATGTTAATGAATTTTATTAAAATTGTATTTATATGATTTTATTTTAAAACCTTAAAACTACCCTCAAAAGATTGAGTTGGTCGGAATGTTTATTTTGAGGAAGTTAAAACCTTGCTAACGATAAAGTTAAATTTTTCTCTTCTTGGATTAGCAATTGAACACACAGAACTTACTGGAAAATATATCCGTCGGAAAGTGTCTGGAGGCTGTTCACCGTTCTATTGCCGTTCCTGTAATGTCTTTGGATGAACTCATCTGTGAGTCCCGATATCACTCTTAAAAACCTACGATTGTACAGTTTACCATAAAAAAAAAATCGTGACAATGTCCTGCTAAAACTTCACGGGACAAAATTGCCACCACCAGGGAAAAGTGAAATGCCGTTAAATAATAATCGATTCCAATGGAACCTGCAAATCCCTTGAATCGAACATATATAGTTCGGTTATAAGTATCACAGATATATGACAAAAAGCAAGGCATGGGGACTGAGACCTAGCTTATTCCATTTAATTATAAAGTATTAAATTGAGTATATCATTGTTTTAAATGCTTAAAACTATTATTGAGTATTATTTGTGTTACTTGTCGAAAACCAATTATATATTTCACCGATGCTATTTATTACAGAAACTGCATTTGTGACAAATAATTCATTATCGCTGTCAGGATCACTACTAGATGGATTGAGATTTGTTGAAGAACTTGATGCAACAACTTGATTTGATTGACGACCTTGATTTCTTAAAGAACTTTGTCCAAGAACTTGATTTGATGGAAAAACTTGATTTGTTGAAGAACATGATCCAGCTTCCGAAATATTAGCATCCAAAGGAGCAAATTCCATTTTTTCTTTTTTATAACTTAAAAATTCATCGTAAATTGTATTTACGTTTCTTGCAATTACGTCAAGTTTTGAACTCATCTTAAGTTCTAAGTCATCAATCTTCTTTGTTAAGGCATTAAAATTTCGATCACTTTTTCTATTCATTTTTTCTCTGTCTTTACAAATAGTTTGTTCCAAATTACATATAGTCGCGCGTAGTGCAAGATTAGAATTTTCAAGATCAGTCAATTTATTTAAAATTTCGGATAAATCTCTTTCCGCAAAAGTTGTGATATTCAAATGTCCTATATTAGCATTAACTAAAGTACCATCTGTAGTAATAAGTATATTATTATCACTTCTAAGTTCATTAGATTGAATAGCTCTCAAATACTTTTTGCCGATGACTACCTCATTTTTCATAGCGTCTTGTTCGTCCTCTGCTGCTGAAAAAAAAAGGTTTCATTTACTAATGTAGTTTCAGTATAATCTAAAAATATGTTTCGAGCAATGTAAAGTGAAAGATACAATATAATACACTTTATACTGTTTGAAGAATTAAACAAATCTTTATAAAAAAATACGAGTAAAATATATCCAACCATGCCACTTGCACGATTAATGCCCAAAATCGGTGAAATGGGGACCGTTATATAATCTGCAGTGCTCTATGCTTTTCATGTATGGACAAAAGAGATGTGTGTAAGAAAGTATCTCCTAGAACTAGTAATGAACGAAAAGTGTTAACATGATGGCCCATTATGTCAGTATACAGAACTGTCTTTATACACTACAGAGCTAGCGAACAGTCTAACCACTAAAGAAAGCCATAGTTTGTTGAAGTTAATACTATCCTACAGATTTAATCTGCAATAAGCGTACATTCCAAAATCCATTTAAGTCCCTCGCAAAATTACAACCTGAGTCCGTCACTGATTTTAACTTTTTTAAGTTGCAATAAAAAGTGTTAACCATCTCAAGAGAGCCTAGAAGATGTAAATTGGCGATATACAATAAACCAGTAGAACAGGTTATGAGTTTCAAATATC